>JAOCPS010582682.1:0-11159 GCA_025505425.1 Graphium colonna | reverse complement strand
ATTTGGTCTACATTCACACCATCAAAGTTAAATATCATACGTGTGTAGTTTGTCTCGCGTATTTTATACACAATACCTAATACGGAAAGAAAACCATAAAACTTAAATAATCATTTATTTGTGACTGTGCCCATTTTTATATGGCAAACCGTATAAAGTTGCATCAAGTCCATATTTGTTTTTGGTAACTAGACTTATTTATACCCCAGCAAAAATTCTTTTACTTAAAAAAACCTAGGTTTCGGAATATTTGACAAAATAAAAAAATCAATTCAAGGTTAAAAATTCAAATCTATGAAGCGTAATGTGGTACAAAATTACGGAAATAATAACTATATAACTTTGATCCATGAGAATTTTTGGTACCACTTTGGTTTTAGCAGAATTACCATAAAAAAGACTTTGTTAGTTTGTTTGAATGCACTTATCTCTGGAACTACGAGTTGGATTTGATAAATTCTCTAGTATGTAATAGTATAATTATAGTATTTAACGTCATGATTTGATTCTTAGAAGCTGACATAAAATGATAAGGAGGATGAAACCGTGGGGTAAAGCTAATTTGCAAATAGGTGAAATATTGCTTTATATAAATTGTTACCATTTTCAAATGTAATTAAGTAAGTTAAAAAAGTAATTTAAAAGATAATAAGACAGGCGCCTATTACAAGGTTAATTAAAGATAACATTAATATGATTTCAAGCAAGCCATGTATTTCCTGATAAGATTTACGTCACAGTACAATTACTAATCGTTTTCTTTTAGCCGTAGAACCAGACCGAAGATAAGTGATGTTTATACAACGAAACGTAGAAATCTTTTGAATCTCATTCGTTGAAGCCGCTCTTTATACTGTAAATATTTACCCGAAATTCACGATGGGATATACCGCACTTTAAACTAAGGCTCAAACGGAGAAGCTCAAATCGAAATGTACATCTACATCTACATTTGTTCCATTTAAAGATAGTGATGAAGTTAGCAAATATAAATCACTATACAGGATGATTGGCGAGTCACTAGCGATATTAAAGAAGAGCAATCGGTACTCGATTGTCATCATATTTATGGAATAAAATTAGGGAAATAATTTTTGACTAAATTCTCCAATAATTCAATGAAGAAAATAAATAACGCAATAATTTACCTTTAGATTACGTTTACGAAGTGCTACATTAATATTTACTTATAATCATATTTTAATTCTTCATATACAGGGTGATTAGTGAGTCACCGATGATATTAAAGGGTAGCACTCGGTACACGATTGTCACCATATTTATGTAATAAAATTAGGGGCATAGTTTTCGGGCAATATTTCAAATAAATAGATGAAAAAACGGATACGATTCCGGCAGCTAACAGATGGCCAGCTGACGCAGTTCATTGATCCGAAAACGGCACGGCGGGAAGGATGCAATGGGTTTAGTAAATAATTACTGAACATTTATTCAGTGGTCAATTAATATTTACTTTTAATATTATATTTACACTTGATATGAGATCACCACATGTAATGTCCTTGAATATTGAAGGTGACGCATCAGTCAACCCGTATAAAAAAATGAAGTAAAATCGTTTTATGCATATAGTTAATTTTACTAAGTATGATGAGAAAAAGCCCTATCATTTAGTTAGTGTTAGCAATTAGAGCAATAACTAACTCATTTGTTTACCTTTTGTCGTAAATGTTACTCGAATAGACTATAGATGTTATATAGGTAACGTTTGAGGAATTTACACGTGCGGTCAAGAGTTATTAGTAAAAAATAATTATAAAAATTGCAAACATATGTCCATTGGGGTTTGCCTGCGTGATTCAAATTTGACAAATAAAACTAACATAAACAAAGCGAATGTTCCTTTAACACCTCATTTCTGTGCGTTTGTGACGGATCTCCGAAATTCGAAGAATATATACATAATTATTTAATATTTTTATAAAAGGAGAGTCAAATCCATAACCTTATCCTACATCGACAGCGACACAATCTTCAAAACTTATATAATTACCGCAAGATATATATACCGCAAAATATTGATTATTTCATTAAAAACAGTGACAGGCGCAGTGTAAATATGAGAAATAGGGACAACCTGATTACACCAAGCTTTTGCCTTCAAAAGGTTAGTAAATCGTTCACAATCGAGTGCACGCATCTATCATAAAATTCCACACACAATATTAGGCTTACCTTTTAACAATTTAAAAGTTAAATTAAAAATACACTTTTAAGTAAAGTTTATTATAGCATTGCTGAATACTTTGATGGCACAACTGGGTTGTCATAGTATTGTTGTTACTCGCGTAGGTTTAAGAGCAAATCATTGTATGCAGATAAATTATAAGCCGCCGGGTTTCTCGCCAGCTCTTTTAAGTAGAATCTGCTTTCTGAGCTGGTGGTAGCTTATAAGGAATGAAATTTTATGAAAAACTTGGCCTTTCATAAGAACGCGCAAGCGCCTATCTGAATAAACATATTTTGATTTTGAAAACACACGTAAATGTTCGAAAATGAGATTTCTGTACAGACGAAACGATACTCACTTCTCGTGGTCTGGCGAGAGATAGGAGTCGATGGAATCGTATCTGGACTTCTGTATGCGGAACTTGTTGGTCTTGAGGGGCTTTAGGCCGCGCTCCTCTTTGGTGCGGCAGTCCACCGAGGCAGAGATCACGTTCCAGCGACAGTCGACATCGGTCAAAAAGCCGCGGTAGATCGGCGAAGCGGCGGACAGAGCGAGCTACGTGATGTCATAAGTTTAAATATATTTTATGTTTGTAATGAGCTTTTCACTAAATGCATATGAAAATACGGTACTATTTGACGAACGGCAAATTTTTGTGTCTCTTTGGGTCGACTAATCACCGAAGCGGCTGTACCAATTTTCACGATGTAAGGGGTAACTTAGACTAACTTATATTAATAAAGGTTAAAGGGTAAAAGGTTTGAAATACTAAAATAAATCCATGCGAGTGAAACCGAAAGCAATCTTCTTTGGTTAGAACTTTCTTAACGATAAAATTATAAATTAATTTTATTTAGCATTATTTTAAAATAAGGGTAGGTAGTATGACGCCTACATTTGCACTGTGGAAATAGGTTTTGTTTTATTTGATAATAGTTTTAATTCTTATAGTTTTGTATTTTTTTTATATGTATTGCAAAAAAAGACAGTCACAAAATATACAAAAAATTATCAAGGGAAGAAAAATGTCGCCGGTAACTACAGACACAGTCTTGTATCATATGCCCTCTAAGTACGATTATTTGTGGAGCGCGGTACTCAGTCATGCATTATGGAGACTTATCTAAATTAGATTTGACAAGCTGAATGCGAACTCATGAGTGTATAAATAAAGATACTAATTTCCAATAATCGTAAAGATAGATTTATCGTTTTTTACAGTATGTTCGAATAAATGAGAAACTTTCAAACCTGCCGCGCACATCCTACTTGTTTTCAAATACAATATCAGAATGTGGTGGGGGTTGCTGCATAATAAAGAAGCTTGGTTTACGGAAAAACCGGACATGTGCGCCTTGTCTAACACTTTATATGCAAGCAGAGCATTCCGAACACGTATGTGTGCGGCTGGCCTAATACAGGGGAGACTGGGTACGGTTGAAACGTTGGTTATCGTCTATAGCAACAGGATCAGTCAACCGAGGGATGAGGAAAGAAAATCATATAAAAGAATGTATATCTGTCTAATAATGGGCAATATTATTTAGAATGACTGTTATATATTTTGTGTGTAAGACGAAATTGAAAAAAAGTAATTTGCGCCAACTGTCCCCCACACTGGGGTCGATTGAAACTTTACCTGTCATCAATTGAAACACGAGATATTTAATCGAACATCACACAATTGGGCCTCCTATACACAAGTACAGCGTTTGAAAAGAGACGCAACAGTAAAATTTGTGTATGGATTGGACCCTAAATCTATTCACGAACGGTTCGAGAGAAATTCGCTTTGTTTCAACCGTACCGTCTTCCCTACGTTATCCTTTAAAAATCTATTTTAGATCTATGTCATATATTATAAATTAAATTATGCTTTCCAGATATATAGTTTTTGCCTTGTAGACAAACTGTAAACAATTTTTTTATTTATAGTAATTAAGAATTGATAATTCAAATTATTATTTGAATTATCAATTCTTAATTACTATATTTGAATTATCGATATTTTAGATATAAAAAAGTAGAATTAATGTAAAATAAAAATGCCAAGAATGCAATTATAAGCACTATGGCCATTTAGAAGAAAATAAATTACCATAATAGGACACAGTGGTGCAAGTTGATCGTAGAGAGTTCGTGCCTCCGTAATGCAGCATGCTTGGAATGTTAGTTGCAAACAACAGCAACCCATTCCAAAGCCCATAGCATCCATGTAAACACAATCTGGTTGAGCCACACCTGGCTCCAGGACATGAGAATTGTCCACAGGTATCTTTGTGTTCACATCTCTAAAAACTAGACAGAACAGAGAGCATAATTCAGTACTTCTGAATGGTGATGTTAAGTAATCTTTCTGTGGGAACATATTCAAGTAACACAGGCAAAAAAAATATCATAAGTTCTGAAAGCAATTATAAAAAGTAATAAAAAAACAAAGTAAAAAATGCAAGTCATATGTAATTTTTACACACATTAGTGATATTATCTTTTTCATAACTAGTGATTAATTTAAACTGGCCTTGACTAAGCCAGTATTAGTAAACAGTAAATGATAACTTTCTGACCTACTATGTTTATTTGTTATCTAACTATCTTTTCCCTCCCTCCCTACTGCTGCTTATCTGATATCTGATTTTTATGTGGACATTCCAATATTTTCAACTCATAAAAATAGCCTATGAAATATTGCAATATTTAAAATAAATAACAAACAAATTTATCAAAACCTATGAATTGGTAGTAAAGTATTGAGTTGGTAGTAATAATATTTCAAATTTATGATTGGTAGTAATAATATTTCAAATTGATATTTATAATTTTAAGAGAAAATTTGTCATTTTTTTTCCATGTTAGGAATTGATTATCTGATATTCATTATGATATATCAGGTAGGCTACTAAAACAAAATTAGCTTCTTGGATGTCAAGCATTTCAAATTGCATCAGGTTATTTCGTCAATATCTGTTATCTGGTCAATATTACAAATTACTAATAATTATGTTTAGATAGTATCTACTTTAACAAAAGTCAGCACTCAATTTAATTTCCTACTTACTTGGTATATTAATAGCTATCTTTTCCCCTCTCCTTCTTCTTATATTTGAAGTTAAAGTTTTGAAACGAGGATGCCCTGGAAAAATACCTTCATCTGGGAAAAAATGTGATAAAGTCACTCCCTTTCTTGGATTTGGTTTATAAGGTGGGCTAGTAAAGTTGGGACATCCTAATCTAAAAAGAAATGTTAAAAGAAATGATTATAGAATCCACAATATACTTTAAGCTATTATATATGCTTGTGATTTTAAACCTGGGAAAATTAGTGATGCTCATAAGGACTTCTCCATTTTTCAATAGGGTACTGGCCTCTGCTCTACGGTACTGCATGTTAGCTTCCACAATATTAAAATGAGCCAATAAACCCCCATAAGGCTTTCCAGGTGTGCCCTCAATCATGTATGCTCCATATTCTGGACGCCATAATGATTTTACATCTACAATTAATATATAATGTTAGTTGCATACAGCTAGATAGTACATAACCATCAGCAAGTCACAAACATGTCAAACAAAAGGCAAATGGTAAATTGTTTAGCCAACAGGTAACATGAGATTTCCTTATTAGCATTGAACTGACTGCAAGTGACTTTTATTTTTGTTTATATAGCTATTGCATAAGGTGTAACTAAATATGCAAATAGATTAAAATAAGTCAGTTTTGTGTTTGTGTTTGAATGGGTTATTCAAATGATATATGTCCCATTAATCTATTTTCTTATGAAGAAATGTACTATACAATTTATAAATAGCATATTGCACAATGTAATATAAATGTTGACATCATCACTGTGATGACTTGCAGATTTTTTTATAACTTAGTTCAACGGTACATTTAATATTAATTTAGCTTAGTTACTAAATAATGAATAAAGAATGACATACACTTTTTAATTATATAATTTTTTGCTCACTGATTGGTTATTAAAAAAAATTTAAAGCTCTAGACTTTATAACAGAAATCATATTAATATTGTAAAACATTATTATTCAGTATTTAATATCAGCATGAAAATTTTACTGTTCTTAAACAAACAATGAAATTATATATATCTCTCCTTATATTTGCACATTATAATAAATGGTTTATTTAGATTTAGATAGTAATAGTGAAAAATTAAATGACTATAATATAAAAATAGTTACGAAAGTAATTTTAAAGTAAATATAATTCCAAATTGTGTAGTCTAAGAAATAAAGATGTTGGTAATATTTTTATTACTTTGTGGATCTGTTTGTTCTTTTTCTTGCAGCTGTGGCAGTATAGTATCAGCTCTCAAGCTGACCATAGCACGCTCATTTTCATCGTCAAACTTAACTATGATGTATTCCACCTATAACCGCAACAATAAATATCAGATAAGTTAACGAGAAAATTGCACAGAGAAGAAGACGTAAGACTGAAATATTTAGTCATAAGTATATACTCACCTCATCACCCCATTTTAATACATCTCCAGTGCGTTCCCTAAGTTTGCTATACAAGTTAATAAATTGTTCAATACCGTGTTGACGCACGTGTTCTGCCAACGCCTTCGTTTCTTCCCATGTAAGAGGGCTACCTTCAGTTAGCAAACCCATATTCACACTTTGAGTTCGGCGAAAACGAATACGTAAATTACTAAGAACTATATTATTCCCAAAAGCAAAACCTTTCTTCAGGCGAACCGAAAAAATGTTCATTTACTGTTTACAACTCAAATATATATATATGTATATAAAAAAGTTTTCAAAATTATACACAATAATAACCGGTGTCCCAATGTGTGGAAATTAGACTAGGGTTTAAATATTTTTTTTACAACTAACACTACATATGTTATCTGAGATTAGACTAAGATTCTTTTAACACACTTCTACATATAAATTCATGTATGCCAGTAAATTATCCTTGAAGTTATAAGAGACAACAATCTATCTATTGTCACAACAATTGACAAGCTTGACTGACATTTCATAAGGTTTTAATACGATATGTCATAAATTAAAAACCTTCAGAAATGCAGTAAATGTTTACAGAGAAAATAATTACAACTGTAAAATTGCGTTCAATTGTAAATTTAAGACTATATAAAAAGAATAATACCACTAAAAAACAGACAGTATTTTTAAAAAGTAGACACTTCATAAGGGGTTGATTACAAAATAATACGATAAAGTATAAAATGTTCATTTATTTTTCTTAAGTTTAACTTAACGATTCATTGCAAGACAATGATTATGATACACGACATGTCGATTTAATTTAAAAAATATAACTTTCTATAATTTATAAAATGTCCTAATCATTCAAGTGTTCGGATAATTTTTGTTTAATTTTTTTATTCAATCAATCTATTAAACTTACAATCTATTAAAATTACGACATACATTTTTAAATATACTCTGTGCGCTGTATTTAAATTTTTCCTTCATTGTCTATCTATATTCTATTAATAACGAATCTGTATTCTTCATACTTCTGATTTTTGGCGTTTCGATTAATTGACAATGACAATAGTGTTGTTAGTTTTGACAAATCAAGAACGGAATTAGTTTTGACTAACATATATAGTCAACATTCACATTTTAAACCAATTAAATTTAATATAAATTGTTGCATAAAATGTAATCTATCTCATGATTTAGCAATATTATAGCTTGACTGAACGATACTATTCGCCAAAATGGTGCCAGTCGCTATTGAAGGTTGCAACCAGGGTGCCGAAGGTGGTGGTGCCCGAGGTGGTTCAATTTCCCTAACTGTTCTTATTGACTTTATTGTACAGAGAACTTACGATGAGCTCACTGTATTGGCTGAATTGTAAGTAAAATTTTGTTACAAGAATTTAGATGTTATTAATTCATGTACTTATTTCATAAACCACTTTGTATTTAAATTTTTCAGATTGCCTCGTAAAACGGACATGGAAAGGAAAATTGAAATTTATAAATTTAGCGCACGTACAAGGCAACTTTTTGTACGATTGCTGGCCCTAGTAAAATGGGCTAGCAGTGCTACTAAGGTTGATCGGTCTGCACACATAATGGCATTTTTGGATAAGCAGGCTCTCCTTTTTGTTGAAACAGCTGATGTGTTAGCTCGAGTTGCTCGTGAGACATTAGTTCATGCTAGGTAAGCATTTTATTTATATAGTAAATAGATAATCTAAAAAAACAGAATAATTGACTTTATTGTATATCAATCCTAATAGAATCCTTTAGATGCTTTTTCTATTAAAAAAAAAACTTTTTTAAATGTATAATTTTGTCAATTTTTTTTAGATGTAGGGTAGAGTCTTTCTCTTATTATTTAGAGTAAGGAGGATTATGCGAAACATTGTTTATCTCTATGATACTTGGCCTTTATATTTAATGAAATAAGCTTTATATTAATTTAAGTAAATTATATTTGCAAACATGTCAAAAATCTATATTAAACATGCTTCTTCTTAAACTAACTGCTTCTTAAAATCTTTGGTAATTTGTCTCCTTCATCTCACTTCCTATTATAACTTACTAGATAAAAAAATAATTAAACATGTGTTAAGCAAAATGTGTGCATAATATTTGATGTTGAAGAAAAAGAGCACTGCCACTATTTTTACTTGCAAATATTTTTAATTAATTGAGATTTGTATATGATTAATTGTAAAAGAAATAAAAGGTAATCATTATTTTTTGTGCAAGAAATGATACAAATTTGCAGGGCAAGCTGCTATTACTTACAATGCAATTTAGTAGATCAGTATCTTATTGGTATAGAAATGTTGCACTATATATATATACCACTTTTTTTAAGCCAATTTTTTCTTCTACTTGGAAATAATTTTAATAGATAGAGAATGTAAATTTATAAGACATGTGTAAAGAAAACTTGGTGCAAAAGTGTAATTTTGTAGGAAAATAGAAATTATTAGTAAATTCACAGGGGTGACATGCACAAATCAACAATGGCGAATCCCCATGAAATTGCTAACCTTTCCTAGAAGAATTTATTATATTAAAAGCTAATCTAATATTAAATGTCAACCTAGTTTTTTTACAATTAAATTTTCTATCTACTATTTCTAATTGTGCTCTGCCAGATGACCTGCTTGTCGCCCTTTCTAACTCTGCGCTTTTAAATTGTACTCTAGGTGTGGGCCAGAATAGTACTATGTTGAGTTGGGGTGCTCTGCACCGCATATCCGTGATGTTCTTGTTAACCACAAGCAAGTTTAGCGTACTCCGCAATGTGTTGCATGCACTTGTGTGCTGAATGCTCTTTTTAATTGCACTCTAGGGATTGGACAGACTAGTACCATGTGGTCTTGGGGTGCTCCGGAAACATTCCCCTGTGACATTTTCGTTATCTGCAAACTATTAGTTTTGATCTTTGTAGCATTTGGTTCAGCATATTCCAAAATGCGAAGGTGCTTTTATATTAAACAATATTTAACGGGAACTAATAATAATACAGGAGGGTCCATTGGGCGATTGTCAAGTGTAGAGTGTAAAAAGTTGTGTGCCTGTTTTAAATTAATTACAGTTTAATTACTTCATGTTACAACGAAAAAACCAATAAGTGACAAAGTTAAAGTTCTCAGATTTTGAAATATTAGATAAATTTCAGTATTTAACACGAAAAATCTGTGATTAAAGCATAAAATAGTGCTTCTTGTTTGACAGCAATATCAAATTATTTCCTTATACCGTCATTTGCGACAAGTGTCAAAGTGTCCCCTGGTACTATAGACAAAAAAGTTGCCAGTAATAGCAATTTGACTAATAATGGAAGCACAGATGGAGTATCTTCTTAAAAAAATTAATGATACCATAGACAAAAAAAATTAACGAAATAAAATTGCAAACAACAATTAAGCTGAACAAATAGCATCCACAATTGAAGAAAAACTGCAACCTTTAGTGGAAGAGAATTTAAAATTAAACAATGAGGTTAATATACTAAAGAAGAAAGTAAGCACTTTAAAGAAACAAGTGACAAGAAGCAACATCAAAATACATGGACTGAAGGAAACTGAGAAAAATAATACTGAACTCCTAGAATTAATTTTAGAAACCTTTAACACAGTCGGGACAAAAATAACATGGAAAACTTTGATAAGTGGGAAATTAGTGACAGGCTCGGAAAGAAAGAAGATATGAAGACAAGACCTATTCTTGTGAAACTCACTCTTGCATGGAGAAAAATAGAACTACTCAAATACAATAAAAATTTCCCAAAGGATACATGTGACGGATGATTTTCCTAAGGATATATTGGAAAAATTAAAGGAACTAAAGGTACAACAGGCGCAGGAGATTAAAAATGGAAATTTAGCGGTTATGAGATATGATAAACTTATTATAAAGAATCCAGATAGCCAAAGACCATTGTCAAATAAAGACACAGAGAAAAAGGGGAAAAAAACGATTGAACATAAAAGGAAAAGATCACCGACAAATTCACCCACAGATAGCCAGATTAGGAGCGGGCCAGCACCACCAAGTAAAGTTAACAAACAATTTGAATTATTTTGCCCAAGATCAAACTAAAAATAAACAAACTTCAACTAACACCGTAAGCCAAAAACAAACAAAAATACAAATTAAAAATAAAAATAATAAATTTCTCCCCAATACGGTTGGTCACCGCGGGGAATTCGACCAAAACCCTCCAGCTTTTAAAAACTAACCATTATCATCATTACCATTACCCTTGAACCAGCACAGCCTCCAATATCAAGATAGTCTAAATATTACAACTTTAAACACAAGAACTCTGAGAACTGAAGAAAGTCTAATAGAACTGGAACTAGCTTTAGAAAATATAAAATGGGACATTATAGTCATCAGTGAGATGAGAAGAGCTAGCGAAGGCATAGAAGAACGTCCTCGCTATATATTGTACCACAATGGAGATGATTCTATCACTGGCCAGAGAGGAGTG
>JAOCPS010582571.1:0-11159 GCA_025505425.1 Graphium colonna | reverse complement strand
AAAAGCTAAAGAAACGACATCTTGTAGACACAAATCAAATGGGCAGGTTCTTTGAGAGCATGCAGGCAGTTTTTGTTCCAAAACATAGAAAGACGGCACTAATCTGCTCGAGTGACAGGAAAAGACGTCTAACAAATCGTAATGCAGTATTTGCCCGATGGGCAGAGCACTTCAACGACGTTCTAAATTCTGTTGCTTGAAGCGTAGATATAGCCTTCATACAGTCTTTAAAGTAACAGCCTATATCTAAGCATCTTGCTAGCCCACTTGATTACAGCGAGTATAGCACAGCTTTGAGAAAACTTAAAAATAGCAAGACACCAGGAATGAACAGTCTTCCCTACAGAAATTATCAAGTACAGTGGGACTCATATTAACAACAGGCTGTTCCAACTGATATTTAGCATTTGGGAATCGGAAACTGTCCCTCAGGACTGGAAAGATGCCTATTTTTTGTAAACTATATGAGGGCTATGGGCAGATTTCCGACTGTAACTCATATAGAGGCATTTTCCTCCTGTGCACTGAAGACAAAATCCTGGCGCATATCCTTAATGCTCGAATGAGCTGCTTAGCAGAACAGATTTTGCTTGAGAGTCAGTGTGTTTTTCGACCTTCAAGGGATACTGTGGATGCCATATTTGTTGTAAAACAAATGCAAGAAAAAGGCTTTCGACCGCGTGCCACGTACGTGGCTCTCTGGCTGATTCTTCAGAAAGTAGGGTGTCCTGAGAAATTCGTAAACTTATTTAGGCAGTTCCATGATAACATGATGGCTAAAGTTCAGCATGTAAGTGAATTTTCTCAACAATTCCCAGTAACGCGCGGCGTAAAGCAGAGGTGCGTAATGGCTCCTACACTCTTTGCCCTGTATTTCTCAGCAGTACTTGAAGATGCTTTTTGCGACTGTCACGAATGAAAACAGCTGAACATTCGAACGGATAAAAGCGTCTTTTATCTTTCACAATTTAAAGCAACCCGAGATCCTCTATGCCAACGACGTATGTTTGATGGCCGATGGTATGGATGCCATTCAATCCTACATGCATTGCAATTATCGTGTCGTAGATTTGGTTAAGTTATTAGTATATTTAAGACCCAAGTACTTAAGCTACCACCCCGTGGTTGCGAACCTGACCCAAGAGAACTATTAGTTGCAGGAGCTCTACTGAAAGAGGTAACTTCCTTCAAATATCTCGATAGCCAAATTAGGCAACACAATAGACTGGATCAGAAATTCGGTAGCCGCTACTTTCGGCTGATTAAGTTATTGGGGATCCCACGACCTCAAATTACAGAGTAAGCTGTCCGTGTACAAGGCCATGGTCATTCAATTCTATACTATACGTCATAATATCTATACGTCAGAGACTTGGTGCTTATACAAAGGAGATATTTGATTTTTGGACAGATTTCATTTGAGATGCATTCGATTGATCTTGCGTGTCAAATGTCAAGATCGTTTCCCAATACGGAGATACTTTGTCGCAGCAAGATACTTGGCAAGGAGGCATTGCTCATAAAGATGCAGTTGAGATTGTGTAGGTATGTTTTGCGTATGGAAGACTGCAGACTGCCAAAAGCTGTTTTGTGTTCCGAGCTCTCAAATGGCAAACATAATCAAGGCGGCCAGTACCTACTTTATAAGGATGTACTAAAGCGTCACCTAGCTGGCTTCAAAATAGTAGGAGATAAGTGGGCGGGCTGCGCATCACTCCGGCGAAAATAGCGTAAAAGACTATGAGGTAGCTCGTCTGGCTATGTATATCATAAAATATTTAAAGTAGATAATTGTCAAACTAACTCATTGTCGCCGTTATTTTTAATTTAGGAGAACTTGATATTTTTTAACTCATTGATATTCAATGATAATCCTAAACGAAATTCAATTAAGATGTCATTTCAATGAATAACTAAAACTCCTTTAAATCTTTATGACGATTAAAAGGAGTTTTTATTTTTATCGTTATAAATAAATTAAGTATAATTGTGAAGTCACGAAAATAATTTTAAATTCAATTAACTACGTAAACATCGTTCGTTTCATGAATAATATCTTAAAAATTAGCAACTTCGCAATAACTTCACAATAAATATAAAAATATAAGTAGGTACACACCCAAGTCTGTGTTGATACAAAGAGTGCTCGATAAACACGTTTCACATTCGAACGGTACAATGAATGTAAATTTCTCGAGGATTTTGTAATACTACATGTATTTTGTATTTTTTATCAACTCACTTCAAAAAAGGAAGAGGGTTTAATTACGACTGTTTGTTTTTATGTATGAATGCGCTTCGAATTCCTCGCAAGTTATTAACCTGTTTATCAATTTACTAAGAGGTCCCGTAATTTTCATGAAAATCATTGTAATTGAAAGGATCACAAAGGTTTATTAATTCTAAGGCGCTTGAAGTCTCTTTCTATTTACTCTTTTATTTAAAGCTAACCAGTTTCTTTGAGTTATAAACACCCTTTTACATTTCCATATTAAAATAAACAATCATTTTTACAGAAATTTGAGAAGCAGACTTCAAGAGAAACAAACAAAAGCCTTAAAATTAATCGTTCGTTACATATTGCAGTTTCTTTTGTTATGAAATAGTGCTGTTCCGTGAAAATAAATTAAAACATGTACTGTAAAACAAACAACGTAAATAATTTGAATTTTTATTGAACAGTAGCTGTTACCTGTGGTTTCACACGCGTAAATTTCCCGTTTTTGCATTGTACGTTGATGCTATGCTCCTATTGGTCATATCATGATTCTATATAGCCTAAAGACGAACTCGATGAATGGAATCCCCATTTAATTTGGACCTGTACTTCATGAGATTAGAACGTTCAATTAATCAAACAAACAAACTCTTTAGTTTAATAGTATTAGTATTATCTCATTAGATCATACCATACTAGTTTTAAGTTTTCAGTGCTATCATTATGATAGTTAGCTAAGAGTTATTTGGCCATTTTAAATTTGTGTTTAAATGACAAAATACTTATAACTTGAACTGTGCATCGGTGATCTTTAGTTGCTTAGGGCTAATTTTATTACAATTTTAAATATCAGTGCCCTGTGTCATTTTGTTGTAGTAAGGTTCCATTTTTTAAATACGATAAATGTTTTATGATATAAAAAAGTACGCCTATTCACGCAACAGGAAAACCCCTTTTATCCTACCTAGTGAGTGATAACATTTCATTAATATTTTCAGAAAATAAGAATCGGACGTTGATAAATTACCCGTTGTAGGTATAGTGTTACGCGCAAAAAAGTGTTATAACATTATTTTTCTTTCAAACTTTCACTACAGGAGAATGAAATTACGTGTCGAGGAGAAAACAACTCTCTTTATAAGGGCTCTGTTTATAAGGGCAGTAAGCAAAGTTAAATACAAAAATTAAGGGAAGCGGGATATATTTTTCGTAGAGATGCGATAAACAAAAAATATAAAAGGGGAAAAGAAAGTTGTTTTAAAGTTACTTTAACGATTAAATGGAATTTGTATGATAAATTTTGAAAACTTGAAGCAAACACAAAAAATTAAAAAAAAAATGTTTATTTTGCCTCAACGTAAAAAAATCCTTATTTTCTTCTTATGTCCCTATGTGCAATATTTCTGCTTTCATCGATTCGACGCTTTTTTAGCTTTTAACTCGAGACATGAATAATTGGCTTTACATAACAGTGGTGAATGGACAAAATATAGTAGAAATGAAAAAAAGTTGTATACAAACATTTTACAAACCGTACCAAAATTATCGCGTGCAGTACTCACTCTCGGGTATCAGTAAAATATTCAAACAAACCAAACTCTTTTAAAACACACGCTATAAAACTGGTGCAAATATGAAAAGTATGAACGGAGCATTGGGAATTTACTTTACTATACTCGGATCGACCGTTCCGATTTAAAATGTTTTGAGATCGTTTTTTTTTTCAAAGATCACAATTAATTCTGTCTAGACTATTTTATATATGACCAAACTGAAAACCTGCTCTTGCACCTATTATTTGTGTTCACACGCTTTATTTTGTCAAGTATTTTAATAAGCAAATTAATTAATGTAATGTATACATACATACATACATACATACATGTACATTCACCACATACATAAATGTGTAAGGATTATATTATTTTTTTAATATTCATCTGTTTTTGTAACTATTATTTGATTATTTTGTATTTTTTTCTTATATAAAAAACTGAAATTTAGGTAATATTTGGGTGAATTAAGAGCCGACCACAAGTAACTTGGGAAAAGGCTATGAGGAGGAGGAAGAGGATTTTGTATTTTTTTTAATTTGTTGCTTAAACATTCTTAAAGAGAGAGACAAACATATCCTACTTATTCAGTTTATAACCACGTTTATGATCGTATTTGCTCAACTGCACAACTATTGTCACGTTTAAAAAAATATAGCATAAGTACTTCATGTGCTTCAGTTTCGACCGACCAAAAATGTGAAATCTATGATAATCGCAAATGGTTACCACAGGACAGTTTTGCCTAGTGTGGTGCCAACGGAAAATGTACTGTATTGTTATTATCTTGATCGTTCGGGTGGCGCTCTTTTAGGGGCCTAAAGCTATATTTATTATGAACAAAGTTATTTTTCAAACAGATTTCCTACAATTCGATTCCTACAGTCCGACTTACAGCAAATTGTTTAAAGGTAAAATAGGTTTACATGATTTAATTTATATTATATTCTGTTATAATAATTCTTTATCAGTTTCGGACTGTACAGTTTACTGTTCCTCTAGATAACAAAAAATATGATGTCTTTGACCTAAATTCAAAAATGTTTTCGGGCCGTATTTATTTCTACCATAACAATGTTCTAGTACAAGTACTAGAAAGAATTCCGGAAGGTTGACTTTGTCGGGTTGTATTCAAAATTGCCTGTTCAACAATAGCGAGTCTGGTTGGGATTTTATTTTTACCTTCGCATGTACTCACTTGCATGTTGATTAATCTCTATCAAAGTCCGTTACAATCTAGCTTAAAAGCAATTCAACTGTCATTAACAAGATCTCCCTGTAAAATTAATTTAAAAAATTTCATTGAATGAAAGATTATATGATGGATTAAATGCGTATTTTATTTTCGAATGGAATCCTTGCTCCTCATAATGATGTGAAACTAAAAAAACCTTTGTCAAAAGCATCCTTCGAGTATACCTTCTTCACCTTTACCACCACCTCCCGGTTCGTCCTTTTTGGCTTTACAAATGAACGAAAAAGGAACTTTCTATGCAGTTATGTCATTCTTTAGCGGTTCTGATGGAACCATTGATTGTATAACGCTACAACATCTAAAAGATCTTGTGAGTGTTTCTGTTGGTAACGTAGGTAGACCTCCATTTGATGACATTAACCAAATTTAAAACAATACAAAAACTAAATCATGCAATTTCATGCCTTCGGGAAACATTTATTCGAAATTTGTCCCTATTTTGTATGGAACAAGGGTATGAAGCCTTTAAAAAATTACGGTGACATTCGCTATATGCATGGCTATTACTAAGGGTTCAGCTTTTCGGCATAAAGCTCCTAAATTAGCTTGCAGTTACATAATTCCTGATTACGAGAAAATTTCGGCTATTCTACTAGGCTTCGTAAATGAAGGTTAAGCAGCGACTGTACATTCTGTACGAACCTTCGTGACAAAATCTGATTTTGATGTAATTTTAAAGGAAGATCTAAAGAATGCGTGGCGTTTGCTCGCACCACATACTACTGACACCTAAAATAGGTTCGCATGGTAATGGGCAAGCGGGACTATTGACAGACGTTAATGATACGTCACAAATTCTGTAGATAGAAGCACCTTCTAGTGGTCTCATTGTTAAAAAAAATATGCATTTGGTAATTGGTGTTCAGAGTGCATTGCGTAGTTTCGTTCTAGTCTAGTTTCGTTCGGGATTTTTTTCAAAGTTGGAATTTAGACCCAATGTTTGGCAAATGAACTATGACACTTTAGGTAATATTAATGACGATTATACAGATCTTTTTTAATTGATTAATGAATTTAATTCGATCTCTCTAGACATAAAAAAAAGTGTGCGAATTCACTTTACCTCTTACGTGCTCCTCTATTATAACAAACTTTTTAAAAATTAAAACATGACCAAGTTTTAGATCATGTACAAAAATTGTTTCTTTTAAATCCTCATATAGCACTTAACATTCAACGTCACTGTGCCCTTGTTCCTAAATTTACATACCTTCTTCAATCGAGTCAACTTTGGAAACGCAACTGATATTTTAAACAAAATTGATATCTTACTACTTTACCTATACGCTAGAATGATTTCAAGTATTGCTTTGTCAGCATTCCTTGTTTCAGTGCATAGAATTTTATACCAACCAAATTTAGATATCTCCTCTGCTTAAGAAACAAGGAAGTTTTAAGTGGCTATCTGCCCAAGATTATTTACCCGGGAATTCACCAACAAAACAGTGGGATATTCCGTTGGTTGTTTTATCTCGACTGTTTTTCTTCTAACCATTCGTATCCCTTAAGCACGCTATCCACATCTAGCCTTAGACGACTCCATATTTGGCGACTCTGACTTGCCTCTGACTCTTACTGATTTGATTTGCCAAGTACAGATCGAAGTAAAATGATAAATATATCTAAATTGATATATTTTTTTTTGATTTTTAATTTGAAAACTGTTTCTTTATCTGGGACATAAAATAATTAAAAAATGGTCCCATATTTTCTTAAGAATTTATTTTTCATTTTTGCTTGAAGTTTAGGTAAATTGGTAAATTTAGGTAAACCCATTGACCGAAGCATTTTCTTTTTGTTGACGCGGAGATCGAGAAAAAGTCCCTTAAGGAAAAAAAGACCTTTTACAGCTTACAGCCAGCAAGTCTCCATTTTATATAGTTTTCAAATATCCCTGGACCGTGTAACACAGAACCCATAAATTTAAATTTGTCCGTTCTTTTAACAGATTGATCACCCGCGTAAATGGTGTCGTCATCACTGCAGGCCATATATTCAGTCTTGGTAATGTCTAGCCTAAGACCTGTTTTAAGTTCATCTATATGTTTACTCATAAGCACGATATCGTCAACGTTTTGCATTAAACATGGAGGAGTTATTTGGATGTCGACTGATAAAGTATCCAGTACGACGCAGAAGAGGTACGGGCTTAGGCCAGAACCTTGGTGAACCCCGACTATGATTTATAATTTAAAATGTTAAGGACATGGTTTTACGATTCAAAACATATATCCGTTTAGTTAGATAGCAAGGGAACAAATTAATACAATGCTTTGTAGTAATAGCGCCTTGGTGAGAGTTTTCAAAGATTTTCTCTTACTAAAATCTTTTCTTAAAGAGTAACTCTTGTGTAAATGAAAATATAGTTATGTAACTTATAAATGAATTCTTGGATACTTCTCTAACAATTTTCATTAAACTATGATCATTTGGTATTTGTCTATGAAAAACGAATAGTTAGTAGAATCAGGCGTTACTTTGCAAAAGTCAATTGTTTAAAATTCTATTACATTATTTTACTAGCAATATTCAACGAATAACCTGCCAACCTTACAACCTGCAAGCAAATATGTGAGCATACGCATAAGCAAGCGTAAAGCACCTAACTCCCTTTCCACACGGCTTGTACGCGCGCTCTCATGTAGGATCATGGAGATAAAACCACCATCGAGCACTAGTTAGTCCCGACACCGGAGCATCCTCAGGATATATTTTTTAACGTGTTGTTTGTCCTGAATATAACATGCAGGTCGTTATTCCTTATTATTTTCGATATTTGTGCAGATACTTCACCCATGTAAGTCAAACTGGACTTACTACTATTGTAACATTTTATTTGTTAGACAAAATTTTGATTGTTTCGGTAAAAACAGTGACAGATACACATTGTAAATACGAGAAATAAGGACAAACTTATTACGTTAAGCTTTCGCCTGCTAAAGGTTAGCAAATCAGGCAAACTATTGAGTTTCTCGCCAGCTCTTCTCAGTAGAATCTGCTTTCCGAGTTGGTGGTAGCTTATACTAAACGAATCTCTATGTAAAACTTTACCTTTCATAAGAGTGTGCGAGCGCCTATGTGAATAAACATATTTTGATTTTGATTTTTAGGGGTGTTATTGCATAACACTTTTTCACAGCATTTGCTGCACTTCTACAGCCGTGCTCGCCCCGAGGAAGTACCCTTTATAAAGTCGGCATAAGATAAAGTATGCATGACTTTTGGGAATGCCGGATGGCCATTTTTTTTCCTGTTCATAGTCTCTCCAAATCCTTAATCCCGACCCCATCCGACCTCCCATGATGACAACACACTCGTAACTCTCCGAATGTTGCGTTTGTCTATGGGCAACGGGATCGCTTACCATCAGGAGAACCTTCTGCTCGTTTGTCTTCCTCTTCATAAAAAATATGTGTGTGTCTGTGTGTATGTTGTTTTAATTATAATTTAAGAACAATAAATGTCAATTATGGTGCTGCACGATAAATTGTTTCAATATACAATATCGGTTATTATAGCAGTTTTATTCCCTCTCTAAACTTCCGAAGCGAGTAAAACTCACGTAGCTCGTACAGTTTAGTTCCGCTTCTACGATGAATAGGAACTATAACTTTTGAAGGCTTAGTAACAATGCTCCCATTGGTTCTAAATGGGCAATAAAGAGTTAAATGCAGTACTCTGTCGTTGAATTTAATATAATTTCACAAACATTTTATCTTTAATTAAGCTACGCTAGTACAGTTAAAAGTTTAATTTTACACCAATTATTCATGTCTGAAACCACATTAAAAAAATTAATATTGTCAAAATTAAAAAAAATATTTATCAGTTAATATCAAATCATCAAAAATCACAACAAATAGAGGTCTCATTTATAACTTTCCCCAATCACTGAAATTTTTAAAAGACCAAAATTATCATCCCGTTACTTCAGAGGTGATTTTTCAAAATATTGTATACATTTTACATTCATACAACTCTTAACTTACTTATCAGGTCACTCGAGCAGTAAACATGGCTGTTGGAGATTTAGGATGGCAGAGGCCGCTTTCGTCTCTTGCTATTCTTCTTCTTCCTATTTCTAATTCAAAACTTTCTTACTTCTTCTGTTAATTCAATGCATATTTTATCCAAAGCGGATGGTAGACCCAGCAGCAGCTTTATGGTGCTGCCGAGGGCATGGTTCGAATCGGGTAAATACCACTACCTCACAGAACACAGGCATAAGTAGGAGCTCCTTCCTTGAGAGCTCCTGCATTAGACCGGTGAGTGCAGGAGGCAGGTTGCCCATTCCACCCTCCCCTCCCTTCAAATGATAGCGGTAAAGAAAGATCTGTTACTCCAGGGGGGTACCCGAAGTTTTGGAGAGTCCTTCGCTGGGCGTCCACAGCCTGAGGTACAAGCTTGAACACTTATTTGCGCTTCGGGCTGGAGTATGTGTGAACGTCACGGAGGATATCTGTTCTCGACATCTCGGTGGGTTTGAAGATAGGCACCTGTCCACTTCATGGCTACGCATTGATTGCGACGACATCCCTCGCGTCTACGCATGCCTGTAATGCCAAAACAGATCGACTTATTGACCATGTCCAAATGGCTACAGATTTCGTGCTGCTGCAGATCCCATGCAGAGGTCGTGATTCTTGGTGATTTTAACGCCCACCATGCCGAAAGGCTCAGTTCACGTTCCACCGATCATGCGGAGACATCTGTTTACGACTTTGCAGTAGCATATGATCTGACTTAGATGGTTACTTCGCCTACGCGGATACCAGACGTGTTGGATAATACAACTTCACTGTTGGACCTTCTGCTGACCACTCACCAGGATAACTATAAGATTTCCGTCGACGCTCCTTTAGGAACCTCCGACCATTGTTTGATCCGGAGTGAGGTGCCTATTACGCGCCCATTGCTGTGTGCAGGTCCGCGTCGTGTATGGCACTATAGGTCAGCAGATTGGGATGGAATGCTGTCTTTTTTGCATCCTACCCCTGGAGGCAGATTTGCTTCTCACTGTATGATACCAGCGCTGTTGCCTATTCTATCACTTATGTGGTACTTCAGGGTATGGAAATGTTTATTCCAGCCTCTGTCGTCCCCATTGGCGGTATGGCAAAACCCTGGTTCAGTCGCTCCTGCCAGGTAGCCTCTTGCCATAAGCAAGAGTGCTATAGAGCCTGGGCCACGGCGGCGGCGTCTTGAGATGTAAATACCAGTGCTCTGAAAAAGAAGTATAATTCTGCTTCCAGGTTCTTCAAAAAAGTTCTTACAGCAGCAAAGTCGGAGCACATTGGCAGAATTGGAAAAAAATTGATACTCCTACCTTCAGTTAACCGGGCGGTTTGGTCTCTTGCCAAATCTGTTAAGGGGAATTTCTGTACGCCATCGTTACCATCTTTGCACAGCGGGAATAAATCGCTGGCCCACACCGCAAAAGAGAACGCCGATCTTTTGTGCACTCTTTTTGCATCAAACTCGTCTTTGGATGATGAGGGGAATACGCCGCCGACCATCCAGTGGTGTCAGCATTCAATGTGGGAGGGCCGTTTCCACTTGAGTGCAGTGCGGAAAGCACTATTTTCCCTAGACATCCATAAGTCGAGTGGGCCCGATGGATCCCGCTATTGTGCTGAGGACGTGCGCTCTAGAGTTGGCACCGGTTTTAACTCGTCTTTTTCGGCACTTGGAAAACTGCTTTTGTGCACCCGATTCCTAAAAAAGGCGATCGCTCAGATCGGTCCAACTACAGGCCGATCGCCATTACCTCCTTGTTCTCCAAAATTATCGAGTTAATTATAAATACCCAACTCCTCAAGTACCTTAAAGATCACCAGCTGATGAATGACCGACAATACGGATTTCGCAAGAGTCGGTCAGGTGGTGATTTACTTGTCTACTTGTCTACTTGACCCATCGATGGGTTCTGGCAGTTAGTTTGGACGTTGCGTAAATTTTTGATCGGGTATGGCACGGGTGCGCTTCTTTCCAATATATCATCCTACGGCTTTCCTGAGAAATTATGCGATTGGATAACCAGCTTCCTTGCCGATCGAAGCATCAAGGTCGTTGTCGACGGTGCATGCTCCGACGCCATGTCTGTGAACGCTGGTGTCCCACAAGGCTGCGTACT
>JAOCPS010582462.1:0-11159 GCA_025505425.1 Graphium colonna | reverse complement strand
AGAAGGTAACTAGAGTATTTGCGGAAAACAAGAACTCAAATCCTATATGATATTGTGTAACTACAAAATGAAAAGTCAGTAATAAAATGTTTATTTTGAAAAAAAAAACGGAAGTCTTTATTTATAAAAACTATAACAGGCTAAGGAAAGAAGAACAAGAAGGAAAAACTAGAGAGTAACAGTGGCCGTCGGAAGACCCCGAAAACCATGCACACTTATTTTAAGCTGACTTGTTTTGGGCAGTTATGGAACTTTTCTGGACATTCGCATTTATCACTACATAAGAGCTGTATGAAGAATGTTAAACTGAACCACCTGAGTATATTGTTGACGTTATATCTTTTCAGTTCATAATGTCAATATGCAAACCAGATTGCCTTTGGAAATAGAATATTACTGAAGTGAATTAGTGACAAGAATCATTATTTGGTTTTAAAAACACTTTGTATGTGAAACATGAATAATTTATTCAACCCGCATGTGTTCACTTTATTAGTCCTTCATTATATAAACTAAATATTTGAACTCATATATCATGTATTTGTGTGTAATATGGCACATATGTGTCACAGTGCAGATATTCGTTAAACACAAAAGTGGCACCCACAGTCACTGCGTGGTGCCAGATTTTTTTTTGTTAGCCAATTTTTCCGTAAAAAATAAGTAGTATGTAGCACAATTCCCCACCAACACCATACATTTTTTTTTAAATCAAGTACACACAAAAAGTGGTTCATGTTTTAATATCGTGACTTTCACGTAAAATATGTTCCCTCCTGACAACATATTAACACTAAAACATCACTTTTCCTCGACACAATGTCTGTGAAAAGTTTTTAATACGTGAATTCTATGCGGGTAATGATATCAATATTATAATTAAGTGTTAGAAGTGTAGCAGTACGCAGGTGACCGCTGGAATTAAGCAACAGTATAAATATCGAACTTCAGACCATTCCAAGAATGTAACTACTATATATAAATGTTGAAAAAACCCTATTATAATTTGAAAGGTCAGTAGCGCTTAAGTTTCTTATCTTATATTGCTGGGTCAATGGACGGCAGTTATTAGGCCGCTTGCCTTTTTGTGTCATCAAGTGCAAAATATTGATACGATCGTTTTATAATCAATTTAAATGTTTGTTCCGTAATTAAATTTAAATTAATCAGACAATTATTGTGTACAGTTGATTAGAATTGAAATTTTAATTATAGATAGATATAAGCACAGATATAAACGTAAAAATGGATAATTTTTCTTAAACGTGGGTTCATTCTTTACTGAAATATGTTTTCTTAAACAAGCTTTTATAGGTGTACAGTGCTTTTCAAGACGAATCAAACGAGCCCAATATTAATGAGTTTGTGTCGTTTAATTAAAGAGATCTTATGGCCAGCCTGAGAGTTCCAGCTTCAGCATCAAATCAGATCCATGTTATTGTAATATTGCATTGTCGAGATATATGTATATCGCGTGACAATGCAATATTACAATGCTTACATAAATTACGGTTGCAAAAATTCGGCTCAATCGGAAATCGGAAAGTGAGTCAAATTTAACTTGCAAGATTCTATTACACAAGCACAGACAATGTTACAGGTGAAAGTAAATAAAACAGTGAATTTTGGTAAAATGTAAACTATACTAAAACTTTATTTATATTCATTTATAAATTATAACGCAGTCTTTTCAAAAATATGTCATTTCAGCAATATGTGACCAGTTTTTCAAATAATTAATGTAAACTCTTCTCAATTCAAATGTTAATATTTTTTATGTACGTTCGAGCATATGTTCGAGTTATGAACCGAATTTAAAAGTTCTTTTTGTATGTTATATGGTATCCTTACGGAATGCTCCCATACAATTTTTACGAAAATCAATTCAGTTATTTTTCTTTTAAACCAAAATAACGAAATTGATTTATTGTATTTTTTAAACTTATCTCCGAATTATTAAACCAGTTTCGAAAAATAATTTTAATATGATAGAGCATTATTCATAAATAGTCCCATAAAATGTTCAAAAGAACCGTTTATCGATTATTTTGTTTTTAGGAATTTTAGGAATGTTCGCACATATCTCCGCACCCTATGAACTGATTTGAAAAAATATTTTTTATCGGGTAGAAAACGCTTTCAAAATGGTTTTACATTTTTTTTTTGTAAAAATCGGATTAACAGTTTGTTTTTTAAATCAAAATAACAGAGATGATGTTTCGATAGTACACTTTTAACGCGTTTGCAGTCTATAAATATATTTTTGTCTGATATGGAATAATACTTCTGGAAATGGTCGAATTCAAAAATTAAAAAAAAAACCGTTGTCTTTTGTTTTAAAATAAAAACAAATTACTTAAGTGTTAATCGTATTTTGAGTTTGGATATTACTTTTCGCCCGAAAGAGATTTATGCTTCATACTAACAAAATGTTTGTGCGTAGTATTTACATTAATAAACACGTTCGTATATCGTGTATAAACACGTTGTAAAAACTGATTATTTCATGTCACATTTATAGTACAAAACCTAAACAATAATCATGTTCCTTCATCAATGACATTGATAAACTTACACAATTTTGTATTTTTCTTATTTGTTTTGTCATTCTCTGTAGAAAGATTAATCAACAAATATTATTAAGCTGAAGAGCGCTAATTACAGGAGCTACCGGTCCGAATTAAAAAATTCTTTCGGTGAAGATTAGCTAATATATTGAGATAGGTTTTAGGCTATATAAAATTACACCATGGCCAATAGGTGCAAAGCAACAAATTTGGCAACAACGAAAAACAATATGAAGGTGAACAACAAGAATCAGCTAGTAAATAATAAATTTGATATGTTTAATCGAATTATTCCCAAAGAAAAGTTGTACCACAGTATCGAATGTCTGTAAATGGCACTGTAATAGGACACTTTTTTATACTATCTGTAGTAGATTGTAATATTATGCTGTATAGAACATGGCATAAAGTGTTTTGTACTTTATTGTCATGATAAAGTGTATGTGGCAGCCATATACACATGCGAGTAAACACTAAAAATTAATAGGCTACTTATTGCAAGACACCTCAGAAATTCTTGATAGAGCAGAAAGGAAATCCTTTGTAGAAAAATAAAGGTCAGGAGCCGTATTGATGTGGTCGTTGAATAAAAAGAAACTTCCGTCAATCCCGTTACCTAAATATTGTTTTATGTTTCATCTGTAGATAAAGGAAAGGAGAAAGAAACTATTATCAAAGAATTCGCCTGAGAGGTGAACTTTCAAGATTTATATTGAACAATAATTTTGATTTAAAAACAACCTTCTGAATAAATATCATGAAAATCTAATCTTAGTCATTTTTATACGCTTTCAAGAAACCGTATGTCTGACAAATATGTACATTAAAAATTTGAGACTTATTGAAGAATATAACACGGTTTTATAATAGTACCGTTTAGCTCGGGCAGATATTTCGTAATATCCAATTTTTCACTCAGAGTAGAGTTAAGCTGCCCCACCGTACTGGCGCATATGCAAAAAAATTCTGATTATTTAATGATGTTATCTAGAAATTTATTCAACAAAATAGCTGGGTGTCCTCTTTAGCCTGTAGCTTGTAAATTTAAAAGGATCAGTATATACGCGTTAACAATGAACGTATTTATATATTGCTTAATGTTATCTGTTGCCCTCATTTTTACCGGCGATGGTAAAGTAGAAGAAAGTTTATTCCTGTAATTGACATTGTTGGCAGAAAAATTTATAGCATTTACAATCAGTAAACGTAATTAATAACTGAGACACCTCGTGCATGACCCGGATTTTAATAACAATATTTTTAAGCCTCAATTGCAGATTTATGCCGAAACTTGAATAAGTATTAGAATCTAATGTAAAGATTATCATTATTGGAATATCATAAAAATACTCTAAAATACTGGCAATATCTTTACTTTAAGCTGAGTAAACAATATCAATGAACACTAAAAAAAAGAAAAACCTATGTACCACAGATTTTTTGTAATAACTTTCAATGTTGCTTTTATCTTTTTATCTGCAATTTGACCCTAACTACCTATGTCAGTGATGTTATTCGCCCTTTTAATATATTTATTAGTCAATTCGTCAAATTTCATTACTTATTTCTTACTGTTGTCGGCGTCGAAGTGGCGTATTAATGTGAAACATATACTAAAATTTGTGTTGTTGTGTGATGCGAGTACAAACATACACACTGACAAACAAATTACAATTTTATTATATGTATCCTTGAAATTCCTTCTTGAAACTTTTCAACTAGAAGTATTATTATCACAGACTAATAACGAAACCATAAACGCTTTTGAAATTATTTTAGACGTGTTTTTAACAGTTATTATGATTAGAAACTGTCAGGCCAATTTTAGTATTAATTATGTAGACACTTAAAAATATTTCCATTTAAATGAAAATAGCGTTTGGAAAATTGATTAACATTTGGTAAATAAGTCGATAAACACACATAAAAAGAAAAATATTGTCGAACACAAGACCTCATCTATTTAATTAAATCAGTTAAATTATTAAAACTAAAATCGAGAATGCGAGATAACGACTGCTAATAAATTGACAACCAACATATGTATCATTTGCACTTAGACTACCTAGACTGAGTCTCGTAATACTAAGGAAGAAGAACTACAGGTCATTTTTTATGCTAGTGTGCGTGAAAGCTGGTTTTTACACTCGATTTACGTCATTCTATTTGTTTTCTAATCATACCAAATGTCAAACTTTGTAATACCGAGAATTATAAATTGAGAAAAATCTATGATAATGTCCAATAATAAATAAAACTGGCTGTAATATTTTATTACGTATTGACTAAATCTTTTTGTAACTCAAAATAGTTAAAGTATAAAATAATGTAGCTGAAATAATTATAAAAATTTTATTTAAATAATTTAATTAATCAATAATGTTTTATTTTATTTCGTCGTTATTTTGTTGATTGATATAAAATGTCAAGAGTCAATAAGTCTCCCTTACATTTATCTTATTTTTAAATAATTGTAAAAAATCAATATATAAAAAAAAACATTATAATGGTACATTTAATTAAATAAATTTCATTTCTACTTGCCACTTGAGATTGGATTCTTTTCTAAAAAATACATAAGAATTGTTATTATTATATTAACATTATTATTATTGCTAAATTATTAAATGAATATTTTATTCCAAAATCTAAATAAATTTAGAATTGAAACGCACACCTATGAAATTTAATTTTTTTTGAAATAAGTATAATACGAGTTTATTAGAATATTTTTTTTAACCGATATATTTAAAAAATAAGGTGTCGAATCTTTTGAATTTACCTTAATTTTACTCTTCTTAGTAAACGACTAACGACAATATAAATAACTTTGTAGTTCTTGAAATACAGATTATAAAAATTAAAATTCCTTTCCATTATAAAATACAGCAAATGGAACATTTGGCACAGCGAACTTATTAGAGCATATATTAATGTAATATTTTATAAGCTTATTTAAGGTAATCAATACGAATTAATAATATTTATAGCTTAATTAATCAATTCGCATAACAACGTTATATTGTAGGCAGTAAGTTGTAGTTTGGTTTAAAGAACGCGTTTCGTTTTAGTATCCCTATGGCCCGAAATAGATCGTACATGATATTTTATTATTAAATAACTCGTAAAAAATGTGTAGTAAAACGTTAGACACCTATTTGATACTTGGTAATATTTTAGCGTGGTAAAATATTACCAAGATTAAAAAAAATATGAAGCTTTAAAACAAATAAACTAATATTTTTAACAGAAAGCAGTTAACTTAAATTGGCACAAATAACATTTCCATATGAATTTAAAATCACGTGACTCGACCATTGCGCACAAAATACAAAATAGATATATTAAATTATGTTTCTGGTATTCCATGAATCTGAATTAAGTCACGTAGGATAGATAGAATCCGACTCGTTTTAATTTATACGTTGTTATTGTGCAATATTTCTTTCAAAAATTTAAGTTTTAACATTTACGACCGACCTTATCCTGAATTAAAAGCAATCAAAGCTTACGAGCACCAGTTCATAACAGCCGTTTTGGTTCAAAATTTCATCTCTCATGTGGTTAAAGGGGGAATAAACAATAGAGAATAGGTACAACAGCCTCCAAATGCATAATGAGAAGCGGCTTTGGTCAAGAAGAAGAAAAGCCACTATATAATTCCTGACTTATCTTCCAGAATAAAAATGTTACTACTGACGTGCTAACAATGCTAAGCTTTTAATGGTTCAAGTCGAACAATGGTCAGTATTTTATTTTATTTCTATTTAGTTTATAAAACAATATATTTATTTACTAGAAAATACATTTGTTTTATTACTATTGACAAGTTGTAATATAAGAAAACTACAGATTCGTCAAAATAGTTGGAATACTAAAAAAAATATTATCGGTGAGTGCTATTGCTAAGAGGTTGGATGCAGCATCACAGATCGTGGGTCTGATTCCCACCCGGGGCAGATATCTGTACGGACTACAAAAATTTATGTCGGATGTGGGTGTTTTTGTGTTTATGTCATGCAAATTCAATTTACCTTAATGGCCCAGTCAAGTTAACCGCGTCCGTAGCCAAGTGGTATGGGCGCTTGCTTTACAAATCGGAGTTCACGGGTTCAACCCCACGGTTTCTTGGTTGGGTTAGGGCAACGCGGGCTGATCACCCGATTTCCCGAAAGGAAAGATGATCCATGCGTCACATGGGCATGTAAAAAGTCGGTCCCGGTTGTCGAGAACATCTTTGGCAGTCGTCCTTTGAATTCAGTTTCTCCCTTTGGGTTGCGGAGGTCGGATGCCAGTCGCTCAGCGTAAAAACTGAAATTCAGGGAATATTTGGGTGGTTTTGAAGCCGACCCCAAGTAATTTGTGAAAAGGCTAGGAGGAAGAAGAAGAAGCCCAGTTGGGTTATTTAACCTGGAATTAATTATAGTCAGAATTTTTTTGCGTCAATGTTTTCGTTGGTCATAAATAGCTTAAATCCAAAATCTCGACACAATCCTATTGGTGTGTTTTTGTTTTCAGAAATAAATATTTTAGCCCTTTTCCACACCAGCGCTAAGGTAAAGCTCCAGCCGCGTTTTCTTACGTGTAGTAGTAGTAGTAGGCCTAATCCACGTTTTATTTTCCGCCAGATCTTTGTCCTTAAAAGTATTTTCATCTGCAATCCCAATTATTTCTGCAACTTTTAATGAATCTCCCCCTGCCAGATTTTATATCAATTATTACAACGAGCAGACTTGGTTTTTTTAAAAGCTATTGCAGCAAATTGCACTTGCACATGCACAAGCACAACAGTTGTTGCCATTTTATCTGGAACTGGATTTATTTAATTGGAATTTAAAAAAAAACTGATACATTTCTTCGTTAAAAGTAATAAAATACATCACAAAATATTATTTTCCATAAAACGGTACATATTATAGAAACGCAACATGTTTTTATTTTGTTTTTATTGTAGGAAGATAAATGTAATAAATCAAGTATAACAAATAAGATACAACAAAAAATAATACACAATTATTTTATTCCATTAAATGACTGTAAAGATTACCCACGACAATATCACTTTACTGGTTAGTGTTTTAAAGAAAAATATATTTTTTTATGGAAAGGAAAACAAACGAGCAGACGATTCACCTGATGGTAGGCGATCCCGTCGCCCAGAGACAAACGCAACAGCCGGAGAGTTGCGAGTGCGTTGTCAACTTGGGAGATCGGATATAATAGGTTTATTGGATAGGATGGGTCGGTATTAAGGATTTGGAGAGGATAGGAATAGGAAAAGAAAAGGGTAGACATTGCCGTCCGGCATCCCATAAAAGTCATGCATACTTATTTTATGCCGACTTTATAAATCGTGGTAGTACGTCCCCGGGATGGCACGGCCATAGAAGTGCAGCAAAAGCTGTGAAAAGTTATTATGCTCTATCATCTCTAATATCTTATTTCTATCATAAAAATAATATTAAGGATAAGAAAATGTTAAATGAGCAATCGATATCGTTTTTATGATAAATTTAAACTAATTGTGAGGTTTTAGTATATTCAAGGGCGAATACTCATGAATATTCAAGTTATAAGTAAGGACGTCAAGGCAGTCCTGCTTTACATATTATTTTAGACGTTTCTTCTAAATATTGAGACGTTTGTTTAAATCAATTTCGTTATGTTATTGAGTGTGTATGCATTTTTTTGTGAATATTCATATTTAAATTAAAATGAATTAAATATAACGCGTAACTCAAGCCACCGAAATTTTAACGGTGTATTAAAATACTGTTTGGCGAGTTAATAAAGAGTACATGTATACAGAACCGAATTAAAAACATTTTGTTCTGCTGATTTTCCTGATGTATGACCTGTCCTATAATCCATGCGTTAGATTTACATATTGATCTGCCCCGCTCCTGAATGTTCTTTAGTTGTAATTGTAGCATAAATAAACAGAAATTCCTTTGTACTACTTTTAAAAAAAAATGTACACACAGTTTTTTTTAGCTCAAGTCATGTTAACATTTTAATTTGCTCCGTCACACAAGAAGTTACAAATTCTTATTTAAGAAAGCTTGACATTATTTATGTATGGAGTATGTACCCTTTGAATGAACAGTCGCACATTTATAACCACAGTTTTGTAGTGTAAGTTAAAAGATTTGTATAAGAAATTATTCTATTAAACTTTTATTTCATTTGCATTGCCAGGTAATTAAAAAAAAACAGGTCATATGCAAGTTTGAATCGTGCACCGAAGGTTCCATACTCAGAGACCTTATTTATAAGTAAGTTATGTTACTATTTTGTAAGTCAAAGGGCCTTTCAACATCCATTTGCCGTCGTGCTAACGCTTTCAAAAACGAGTTACAATACTTGGGTTGAGTATTTTTATAAAAAATACTTTCTTAACACGAGTGACCATGGAGTCGCCATTGTTATATTTATGTTCTTGTTTTTCAGAAGGTTATCTATGCTTTCTCTATTTGTATTGGGTTGTCGCTCTATTTGGTTAAGTGTGGGGTTTTGGGTGGCTTGACTAACGCATGGTTTATTTCGTGATACTCATAGCTCGTTATATCAACACTTTATGTACAACTATTGTATATTAAATTAAATATAAAATTTTAATATGGACTTTAATTATAAAGTAGTACTATTGTACACATGTAATAATAAGACTTGGTGTAATGTAATATCTACTGTAATATACTGTATTGACTGAAGATACGCTCTTCCTAAACAAATCTCATAACAGGGTATTAACTACATAATTGGTTGGGAGTAAATTAAAGATCACTCGAGATTTAAACTTTTTAACGACCATTGTCACAATTTTATTTTTATCAAGTAGAATGTTCATGCATTAAATTCCTTTACAGCGCATACTTAAATCATCTTTGTGGCATATTTTTGGTGTTACTTGTTATCAGTGTCACTTAAATGAGATATGAAAAAAGTGATCAACCTAGATATTTCTATATAAAATAGGACAAATATTAGTGGAAATTCGACAAAAAATTATTTATTTTTCAACATTAATTTTGCCGTACAGCGTAACAAACCAAAAAACACCATCTTTAACACATTTATGGTTGGTAAACTTTACAGGGCAATTTCGGTATCAATTTCGCTATCGCCAACGGGATTTCCATTGTGATACAATTTGGGGATCTTAAAGAAAATATCCTTTTCGTACTAGAAAGGCCACGAATTCTCTTGTAACTCCACTGGTGTTACAAGAGTCCGTGGGCGGTGGTGATTTCTTACCATAAGTAAAGCTGCTCGCGTGTTTGCCTCCTTATCCATTAAAGATAGACTTGATATGTTTGTTCACTCAAATATAAAATAAATGTAATTTTTTTTATGTTGACGTTAATTTTATTTTGGACTAGCTCTTACCCACGGATTTACTTGCATAAAAATGTTTTCAGGTTATATTTTTTTCACATGAAAACTTAAATATTTTAAAAAAATGTATTAGCCCTAGTTACTTCGTATACCAATAGCTATCTGCCAGTCTAAGTCCAAACTAACTCAGTCCAGCCTTTTCAGAGATTAACCTACCCAAACAGATAGACACACGTAAATTTTTAAATATTTGTTTTCATATCTTATTATTTTAATATAATAAAAAAAACTCTTTTTAAAAATTAACAAACCGATAATTCAACTTTGTGCATATACACAAAGTTGAATTATCGGTTTGTTAATTTTATAGATTAATTTTACTTTTCGAAAGAAAATCCTATCATATCACTAATTATAATTACGAAACATACAAAAGCCAATGATAGTATCATTTTCTTACCTAATTTGTTTTAATGAGATTATAAATAAAAGTTACCTTTCGCGTCATTCAGGCCAAGGCTTTACACAAGCATGTTATTGAAGTCAAGATATAAGAAGCAGAAACCATCTTCATTTCAAGAATTCCTCTAATTCCATCACATTACCACTTTCAATTTAAACGTCTGCAATGACCGATTTAAGTTTTTTATGCGATGATAATTTATAAGGCACAAGGGCAGAGTTCTCTAGAGAGACTCATTTCTCTCGTGGGCAAAATTATATTGCTTGCTCAAGAGTAAGTTCTCCTGACAGCTTGGTAATTTTTCAACCGATTGTAACAACCAAGATCATTGTTTACAAATAAATCTTAAGTATCTAATCTAACTAATTATTATGAATTAAATGTACTGGCTTATAAAATAAACGAAAAAAACATATAATTCTCTCTAATCAATTTTAAAGAATTTAAGCTGTAAGTCTACTTACAGCTTAAATTCTTTCTCATTGTAATATTTTCAAAGCTAATTCGTTTAGTAAAACAGGATTTCTCTTAGAGTGTGTATTCTTGTATCTCTTATTAAAATAAGTTTTTTTACAATAATTTTCCTGAACACAAAAGACTTGAGCAATGATACCTGGCTTTGAGTAACTCATATTCTATGTATATAAATATCGGTTAGACATGAATGACATATTCAGAACTTTGATATTAATGGTTGCGACCTAACGTACCTACTGGGGATCCGCCATGTGAAATAAAGGGAACGCATTCAACTACACAGAACATCATAGATGACGAGGACAGCTGTGTCA
>JAOCPS010582352.1:0-11160 GCA_025505425.1 Graphium colonna | reverse complement strand
TCGCTTTGAGTTCGTTATTACCACATTGTTTTGTCATGATATGTGAGATAAACGACAAAAGAGAAATACTAAATAAATATTGTTAAAAATAAACGTGAGTTTTTAACACATAACATTTGGTTAATAATTAGTACAATATTTCAAATTAACAAAAATGTCCTTTCAAAAGGAGAGAAAATTTTATTACACTCTTTGCAATGGTTTCAGTAATAGGTCTATTCTTATTCTACCAGCGATGTAAGAGATTTGTTTGAAAATTATAAAACTAAAACTACAAAGGAAAACGTTCATCGATGAGTGTATGAAACATTTACTTCAAATTTATATTTTTACATTTGTAGTAAACACTGGTTGATATTAAAAGGTGAATTTCTATTCTCGTGTTTTTTACACGTCAAAGTTTGAGACTCTATGAGACTCCGTGGCTTCGTCACGCGAAGTAAAATCGGAGGCGGTAACAATTGACTTGATATTACCGTTCAGTTAAAAGGGCTCCGTAATCCCAAAAGGAAATAATATACAGGTTGATTGGTAAGTCACCAATGACAATTAAGGGGAGCATTTGGTACTCAATTATCATCATATTTATGTAATAAAATTGAGGCATAACTTCAGGCCAAATTTTTCAATAAATGGATGAAGTGTGGCCGCTGTGGCCAGGTGCTATGCGCGAGGTCGTCGAGCCCCTCCTCCGCCTTCCGTCGCTTCGGCCACGCCGTGTCCGCTCGGATGAGCATGAATTACGTAATATTTTTTTCAACTTTAGATTATCTTTACTCAGTGGTAAATCAATATTTATTTTAATAATAGTTTTATTCCTCATATATGGTCCCCAAATATAACGTCTTGAAGTACTGAAGGTTACTCACTATTCACCCTGTATATACATAATCGGTTCCTTAGTCGCAGATTCCTCAAGACCTTCCTCTATGGGCGCCTTAAGCCGGCCCTTTCAATTATCCTGCGGAAGCCTTGAACTCGGTAACAATAAGAGAAACGATTCAGCGAAATTGTGACTGTTCGCAAATTGTAACTTTCGCCCTTAACGTGCTCATTAACGGCAATTTCTTGGTTTCTTTTTTATTTACAGGAAGGGACTGAGAGTGATGGTATGCAATAAAGTAATAAATGGCAATGACGTTACGATGAAATTTGGATTTTTTTTACAAGGAAGTGACATTATGCTAAAAAGACGTGCCTCCCGGTTTTTTCGTAATTTAAGTTTGACAGGACTACGTTACAGCCAAGAGAAGGGTCCTAATTTCAAATAGTACCCTTCTCTATCAGTTTGGCTTTCAAATTTCCCCAGCTACTTATATTATATGACACATAAATAAAAAATAGTTAAATATTTTATTTGTCCATTGAATATAAAAAACAACTGTGAATAAATAATAAATAATAAACATCGCATTAAATTTAATGTTGATGAAAGAGAATATTAATACCTAGTATTTAAAAAAGATGGAATTTATAAAAAAAAATTATGGAATGGAAGACAAACAATCAGACGGTTCACCTACTGGTAAGTGATCCCATCACTCATAGACGCACGGAACATCCTTAGGTCTTCATTTTGTTATTGGCAATTAATTAATTTTAGACTAAATTGTTTTCATAACAATCGGCCTGTATCTATTCCCTAAGATCTGGAGTAATCGAGCCGCCAATAAAAAAAGAATATGATTTGCGGAATGGTTTTTATATTAAACAGACTATTGAATCTCTTTTTGAAAAATTGGCAGTGTGCGTTGATTAACTTATTACACCAAGTGAACTACTTGTGTGATTAATTTCATGCTGTAAAGGGAAAAATGAGTTAATTAATTATACAATCGCAGATAATTCAACGCGATAAAATGGGTTAACTAACATGGTAAAATAAAATGAATAATGGTACTAAAACGCCAATTACAGATGTTCGTCAATAAATATTTTTTTACATGGAAAACTGATGTGTGAGTATTTGAACACGTGTGAACAGATTATAGTATTTGTTAGTGTGTGTTTACAGTTTTTAATATTTCTATATAAACACTTACGTAAACATTTTGTTCTTGCCTGTTACAGGGCTAAATTAAATATAATAAAAATTACATTTAGGGAATATGCAAACGTGTTTATTCTAGATGTAGATAATATTTTTTTACAGCGCTGTTTCTAGGGATGTGGAAAATACTAAAGGTATCCGTTATTTCGTTGCACCAGTTACGAGAGGTGAAAAGAAAAAAAAATATCGGTATTCAAATAGTTAAAAGCGAACCGTTACTTTCGTTAAACAAAGACTTGTTAATTTAAATGAAGCGAGCAACGTCCATTCATTTGTTGTCGACGTTTCCCTCATTTGAACTAAGCAGCTTAGTCGTCCTCCGTTATTCACACGGCGAAAGTGGGACAATTTGCTTGCGTCTGCTTTTCGGACCGTTAAAACATGGGTTTTTATAAATAACATTATTAAATAATAGCTACGCATGTATATTAGAAGAAGAGTTATAGGTTAATTTTCCAAATTCTCTGCAATATGGATAACCATTATAGAATGAAAAATTATTTTTATTTAATCTATATTATATTACATTTTAAGTTTGATTGATTTATTATCCGTTAGCTTACTATTTCATTTATATGGATAGAATATTAGTTGGCACATATATTAGAAGAGTTATATGTTAATTTTCTACAAGATGGATGATCATGTGTTAATGAAAAGAAAATTAAAATTTTTAGCAAAAATAACAACGGCAGTCCGGGAATCCGACAAAAGTGAAAATTTGAACAAATAACGAGTATTTTTCGAATCTATACATATTATATTATACTTTGATATATATATTGATAATAGTAAATCAAATCAAACGATTTGATTTAATATTCGTTGAGCTACTAAGACAAGTATATGACAAGTATATGCCAGGGTTGCCTGGAAGAGATCGCTCATAGCGATAAGGCCGCCCTTGCCCACATTTAGTTTATAAGTTTAGTTTTTAGTCATTTGTACTGTGTTTAATGTGAGCAATATAGTGTTTATCTATCTATCTATCTATATTGTATATGAAGATTAAATAAAAGCTACGCATGTATATTAGAAAAAGAGTTATAGGTTCATTTTCCAAATTAAGTGCAAGATGGATAACCGTTATCGAAATAAAAGAAAGTAAAATTAAAGGGAATAAACAATGGCAGTTCGGGAGTGCTGGCAGAAGTGAAAATTTAGTATTAAAAGTTGTTATATTTTTCAAATTAAATACAAAAAAAGAATATAATTCATCGCATAGAGAAACTAGAGAGGTGTTCGAATAACAATCTATTCAAAGAATTGTGATAACATTAGATTTTAAATTGCTGCTAGTCATGCATAAGCGAATTTCTCGTTTTTGACAAAAAGTGGAGTTAGCTGGTTTGGGAGTTAAGGTATCGATATGTAGGTATCCAATTAAGTACGTTACTTGAATGTTGTAGTATGGACTTGTAAAAGTTTTGCATATTTAAATAAATATAAAAAGTAGATGCACATATCGTTGAACATTTGGAATTTTTTTAGCTGATAAAGAGTATTTAGCATGTTATAAGAATCTATAACTTATTAAATAGCAAAAAACAAAACGAAGATCCCAAAGTGGGTTAGCTGATTTTTTTAATATTTAGGGACGTTCATGTAAGATGTGTTCCATTTTAATCCAAAAGAAACTACAATGTTGACGTAAAAGTTTTGGCAACATATGTGTATAATACAGTGTAAACTTCGGCCAGTTCTGCAAATTTCGGCGCTATTGAGTCGATATTTGTACTGCATACATTTCTTGCCATCTGTTGTGGGGTAGCGGAACTATAAATGTAGGTGCCTGTCCTCTTTTAGTTCCACTAATGCACAAGCGATGGCGAAAGGGCAAAGCTTCGGCTGTGTTTGTAGCGTCCTCTATGATGTGGAAATTGTATAAGAAATATTTTTGTGTACATGGATTTAGCGCCATCTAGTTTGGATACTTCGGATTTTCATTTATTTATGCAAGTTGAAACTATCCCGGTGTATAGCGCCATCTATTGTCAATAGAAAACTTTATGAATAAAACGCAAAGCTGCAAAATATTTAAGGGTACGTACAAAATCGCTAGGTGTCGCTATAGCATTAGGGCGCTTTATAACTGTAAATATGAAAATTTGTTTGGCAATGATCCGTCAGTCATTTTCTGAGCGGCATGTTTTTCTATCGTTTTGTTTAGCAAGTACCGTGAAGGAAATTAATTGCATATCGCAAATTCTCATCGTAAAAAATGCAATAATAATTGAACAAAAAAATATTGCTTTACATTAACGCATCATGTTAAAAAACCCGACCACACGGAGGGTCCCTTAAGTAGGGACCTTATTTCTTATAATGTAATAAAAAACTAACAGTTTTCCTATACTTGAGCTACAAGATATTGCTGCTTGCTAAGTTGTCTATATACGTCAGATATACGTGTCCTTCTACATTCCTGAGAAAAGGATCTTGTTGGTCAGACAGACTGACAGAAGAAATGAAATGATCGATCATTAGGGTTCTCTTTATTCTTTAGAGGTACGGACAGGGCCGGATTTAACCTTGGTGCCGTCCCATTAAAAATAAATTTAAATAATGTTCCTTGTTAACCGACTTAAAAAGGACGTAATATTTATTACTTTTCTTAAAAATCGATGTTATAATTTCGTCAAAAGAGCCAAGTAGTTTAAGATTTTTTATAAATTATTGTAAAGATTATTAGAGAAATAAATAGATAGGCTTATGTTAAACAGAAAAGGCACTTTCGATAACGTTTTTTTTTCTCGCGTCTTAAATTTTGCCGCCTCTTGAAAATTTGCCGCCTTGGATACTAGCCACGATTGCCCTTAGTGTAAATTCGGGGCCGGGTACGGAGCTCTAAACATTACTGTAAGACCACATCAATATATGTTTAAAGAAATTGTAAGCAGGTGTTAATGATACTTTCTGTAAACATGGAAATTAAGCCAACAATATCGAAAAAAATTCAGCATACATATTTAACATATTTCGGTAACCTAAAAAAATTTGAAGTATGTTTGGATTGAAAATTACAAAATTTCAGAATACCAACATATAGTAAGTCAGCTGGTTTCTTATAAAATTGGTTATATACTTAAGAAAATTGACGTAAAAGATAATTAATTGAATTTGATGGAGAGATAGAGACAATACTCTTCGAAGAATAAAAGAAATATCTTTTAAGTAGCAGATAATCTAAAAATCCGTTATTTGATTTCTTTATCAGTGATACAGAGTAATATGTTCAATGTTATCCATCAATATTGTTAATCAGTTATCTCTTCTAGTTTTGGCTGACATTTGTATGTAAGAACGAAGTGCTGTTGAATGTACTTCTTGTCACGAAGGCGTAGTCACTGTACACAAGTTTAGCGCACAATCATTGTGCAAATATGACCATAAAATTGAGACCATCGACAATTAAACTATATGCACCTTAATTTCTTCTGCCATTCAATTTAGGATCTGCTTGTATGGAATGTTATTAATTTTTCGAATGGATCACTCAACCAATATTTACAGACATGTTTAGGCATAATAATATAACGAATGAAAGAAAAACTGACTGATTCGTCGGCACATAATGTGTATTAAAAAGCACATATTAATATTCAAATTATATCGAATCGCTCTCTCATCATGTATGAAAATACATTAATAAACACCAAATATATTAATGACCATAAATATGAACGAGTCGAAATAAAATTATTTTTATTACGTTATCGAATAAATCGGAATCGTAATCGGAATACCATAAGGAAAATGATGTGCTTTACAGTACGACACACTTGTGCGTTCCGAAACTATTTGTTTATGTTTCAGTACGATGAATTTATAAAATAAAGTATAGTAAAATTATAAAAAATATGTATAGCAGGCAGTACAGTTCATTGCAAAATAATCTTTGAATAGGTTTAAGATGGCAAAATGGAATAGTTTTTTTGTTGCGACTAAAGAATTGTAACTTGGTAATGTGTAAACTAGTTTTCTGCTTACTATTCCATATTTCCATTTTTCGTTATTACGTGTTGATACAAATTGATATTATTATTGTCATTTTGTAATTTTTATTGTCTCGAAAATTAAATCTGTAAGAAAACGTACTTTTGTAAGCAATTAATCCCATAAAAATGCGTGATTTGTGTAAAATATATGGTAAGAAATGTATGAAGCTATAAAGACATCTAATTTGTCTTTTATTACATCTTTTGTGGAATAGTGTTGGCAAGGTTCAAGTAATTTTCAGTCGTACCCATTTGTAAGCTTGAACGAGGGTCAATAACTGAATTGGCTAAGATAGGGCTTGGCAAGGCGCGTTCTCATCTCAGACAATGTGAATAAGACCGTTAACTTATAAATCATATGTTTCTTTTATTTAAATATATACGCCGTACTAAATATTTTTAGTTTGCTACAGTAATAAAGTTCCTAAAATGCAAAAACAGCAAAAATTGAGGACATCCTGCAAATTTGCCGCTACAGAATGTGTTTAACAGTTTTATTTCAAAATAAACAATGTTTAGACGCATTCAATGGTTACAGGCTGACAGCTGTTGTAAAATGGTGAAAATGAAAGCGGTGCACCTGATGGTAGGTGATAAGACTTCGTGGACTTTAACGGCTTCAGACATTTGTCCACAGCAGGTTAGATTATTTAAGGATGTTGCACAAAATTAAAAATGACTTGCTGATGACTTTGTCCTGCATCATTTTAATCAGCCAAAATATTGAGGTCTTTTATTGATATAAAATTATTACTTGTGTTAAAATTTTGGTTTGTAATTATGATTTCCAATGGAAAATTAGCAGTGCCATAATTATGGTATCACTAAACTCACGACGTAATACGTTGCATACCTTTACGTAACTTGTGCTGCAAAGTTTGTACAGCTGTTCTGTGGCGGATCTGTTGCCAAATCTAGCTTGTTGCTTCGTTAAACTTGAATACGAGAATTATCGTCGGAAATAAATAACAGATTGCCGGAGAAAATGGCACGGATTTATGCACGAAGAAGTTCTTTTTTATAAACCGCAATTTAATTGAAAAATATATGACTATAACTTTCTTATTATACAATAATAAATAATTTTTAACGTATTTATTTAAATTATATATCATTTGTACAGTGGCCTAAAGCCAATTTTATCTAAAATAGGAAATCAATGTTTCTAAGAAAAAGCAGTCGCTCCCATTGATATCAATCTAATCTTCCAAATATTTAAAAGTAATTTAGATATATTTTTTAATTAACTACGAAAAAAGAGGAGGTACTCAACACAGTTGATGTTTTTATGTCTGTTACCTCAAAGCTTCGTCATTTATCAATTAATTTATTGTCTTTAAGGATATTTTTACAGATTGGCCTCATAAACTCCTCAAATAATCTATTCGATTAGCAATAAATAATAGTACAATAAAATTAATCTTTCAATGAAAATAACTTAAAAATGCCTAATAAAAATTCTTTTCCAAGGCCTCTATAGGCATTTTTTAATTTCGAGAACAAATACTACTTGTGTAATTTTATCGATGAAGGGTGACCTCAAACCTCTATGGACACTGGCAATCAAACCCTTTTGTAGGCAGCTTGTTTATTTACGCCCACGTTCATATGGCAGGGCACAAACAACGCGGTCTAAATGAAATTGTATAAATGTAATGAATGATAACAATAAATAAGACAAAATGAAACAATCACTCGAGTGACAACATAATCACAATTTTTGTAGACTTCATCAGGCTACGTAAGATTAACTGCAGTTCTTTCACCAATGATTTAGATCTTTAATCCAAACATAATTTTAATAGCTCAGTGTGTGAGGCATAGGCATGTACATATGTCCAAAAGGAATACACATAACACATAAGAATACTGATCAAAATGTGCAGGTAAAATTTTTAGAATCTGCTACTAATTTCAACAAGATGAATTGTCTTGAAGAGGAGGTAGAGCATGACATCTTTTCACAGCTTTGCTGCACTTTTACGGCCGCGCTCAACCAGGGAAGTACCACCGTCCTTTATAAGGTCGGCATAAAATAAAATTTGAATGGCTATTGGGGTTGCCGGATGGCTATGTCTACCCTTTTTTTTTCACTCCTTTCCCTGAAAAATCATTAATCCCGACCCTATCCTAACCACTAAACCTATTCTATTCAATTTCCCAGGTTGACAACGCACTCGTGACTCTGCAGATGTTGCGGGTTGGTATGGGCGACGGGGTCGCTTACCCTCAGGTGAACCGTCTGCTCGTTTGTCTTCCTTTCCATAAAAAAAAAACTTTAAAGAGATAATTTAGAGTACTGTGTGCTATACATTACTTTGGCATTCCCATTATTTTTACTCTGATCCCACGTATATATTTTATTACAAATTAGGCAATGATGAGATCAGATCAGAGTAATTTTTGACCCTACTAAACACCAACAACATAATTAGCCCTCGATGGTTGAACACACAAATATGACTATGTTAGTAACACTCACCCTCCGGCAGCCAATATCATCTGCATGTTTGCTCCCTTCTCAATCGCCACCCCCTGTGTGTGTGACCTGTTTTTTCATTTCAACATTACGTAGCCACTATCGTTCGTATGTAATCCATCACATTGCGTTTCGACGATATCATCTCGATTTTACCGCACTATTCGAACTGTGTTTTCGTATGTGCTTGCGTTTTTAGCACAACAAACATAATTACCACTTTAAAGAAAAAAATCACGCACCGACTTTTATAATGTGTTTAGTGTCAGATAGCACTCGCGAGGAAAAAAGGTTCAAAGTTAATTTATTTAAGGTATTGTCACTTGTTGTGGTAAAATTATTTAATAAATAGGTAATTCTGAAGAGGAAGTATTTTATCTATCGCCTATCAGATTTTTTTTATTTTAAAAAAATTGACAATAAAGTGGAATCAAAAAAATCCGTAAACGAAGATTGAAACTTCAAATTTCCAATTGTTGGAAGTTGTTTTTTTTTGGGAAAAATACCAAAGTGAAGTACAAGTATTAAATACAATAATTAATTACAATATACTCCATAACCCCAATAAAAACCCTGATATTTATGAAAATATCAGGGTTCTTATTGGGGTTAAGTTCATATATGTCCTTATAATTTTGTGGAGGACATAGAGCATGCTTGGATGCTACCACCTGTTTGGCATCCCTTTTAAATAAAATAAGCTCAAGAAATAATAATAGCACTGCAAGATTTAAATATTTGTTTTAATATAAGTAGTAACTGCCTAGACCAGACTTAAATCAACATTCAAGCGGATGATATGTAGGATTGACAAGTTACACCAGCACGTCAGACGTCTCAGTCCTAGTGATGAATGCTTTAAAGGTTTCAAAATTTTAAGTAATTCGCTATCAAAGTCCAAATTTTTTAAAATTTATAACTCGTTTAAATAAAATCTCCTATTTCTTTATTCGAAACGTATTACTCAAAATGCATAAACTGATGACTGTTTGATGTTCTGTATTGTGGATTTATTGACACGATGCATTTTATTGAATAGTTCATGGTTTACAAGAAACTTCTCTGCAAAGGATATCTCTTCTATGTTAAGGAAGAAATAAGTTAAATTCAATTTACTCCAAAGTGCAGTCGTCATTGTAGGTGTCAGATTTATTGGAGCCAGCTCAGGGTTCACGTAGTCAATTGTTTTGTAGAAAAGGTATTAAGCCCATGTACTGAGAAAACTTTCCTCGTGTGACGTCATCGATGTAACACGATTGGTTTAAGTCCTCCATAACTGTTTTCATTTCAATTAAATTATTGTTATACTAATTTATCTTTGTTTTTGCTACATAAGACTATATAATTAAAAATAATTTGATAAATAATATTAGGTGACTTACATTTCACGATATATATTTTAAATAAGCTTGTGAAAATATATGGTATATTTAGTAGGGTCAGAAAATGATTGTGTTTTACCTTAATGATAAGTATAGTGATCTAATAATGAATGTAATTTTAATCAGTTTATAATTAGTAGAATGAATAACGTTTGTAAGAAATAAATATATACTTATTTTTTTACGAACGTGGATTGCAAGTTTTTAACAACTAACGGTCATATATTAACTTCAAATGGAATTTTATATTAATCCTAAGATAATATGTATTTTCATAGTTATACTATTGATAAGCAACCAAGTTTATTTCTTGTACGTATAAGAGCTTTGCAGCAAAACCTACTACTCGCTTGATCCACCGAGAGATATAAAATGAAAAGGATATGGCATTCTCTTGAACGAATTCTGTCTTAAATTGCAATTTGGATTTTAGTTCATAATGGGTAAAAAAAAGAAGATTTATAAATAAAACACTGCGATCATGTAACATACTAATAGCTAACTGATATTAAGATTGATTATATAACTGATGTCACTTTAAACATATTACAGTATGTGTCCATTATTGTTTTATAAAATTTCACAAATTTTGTGACAAACTAATTTTTTTTAGCTTGAGTAGCTAGTAGCTTATTGAATAGCTAGTCGACCTAAATAATTTTTCAATGAATTAAATGAATAAAATGGGAGAGAATCCCTTAAGGCATTAAGTCTGCCCTTTGTTTTCCTTTTTTTTAAGGTAATGATATGTAAATAAATAAAAAAAAATTACATACTATGCGGCAATAAACTCATTCGCAGTCAAGTAAAAATATGTTATAAAACATTCTTAAGGTTCCTCGGTGCACCCTCTTCAAGCTGTTAATTCTTACTCGACCTATTTTATGACCGATTTAGTAGTGATTTCTGCATTCACCGGAGACACTTTTCTTCAAATCCGCAAAACGGAAACGGAAATACTGCCGTGAAAAGGTTAAAATAAAGTCGTATTGTATCTATGAGTTAAACATGTTTATTTTTTTTTACAATACATTATAGTAATTAAATTTATTCAGAGCATATAGTATTTACTTTGTACACAAAAGAAATAAAATGTATTGGATATTTTCCAATAAATTTTAGCTTTTCATAAAAAATTGACACGTTAATTTGAAATTAATTTGAACTCTTGTTTTTATTAAAAAGTAGTTGAACTATATAAATGTTTTAAGTATTTGTGATTTAACACAGACACACACACACACACACATA
>JAOCPS010582241.1:0-11160 GCA_025505425.1 Graphium colonna | reverse complement strand
AGGAAATCAGTGTCAACCCACAAAATAAAAAAAAAATGTGATTTTAATGTCTGAATTTAGTGCAAATTGTATTAAACATTCTAAAAAATGTTATGTAATATAAAAAAAAACTGTTGACATTATTTCAAATATAAATAAAAACAGAGAAAATATGTTTTGACTAAGAACATTTCTAAATAACACAACATGCTACATAGTATATATTTAAATTTAAAAAAAAATCATAATCTTCGTTTTAAATAAACAATCATAAGACATAACACAGCAAGGCAGAAAATCGTTTTTATTTTAGAATGTTAACTAAAAAACTAGGTATGACAGTGTTAAAATTTTATTCATCTTTTTGAAATGAAATCTTCTTTTTGGCGCACCATATACAGATTTTTTGTAGGCTGTAAGTGTGGCTGATCCGTCACGCGCGGAGGTGAAAGGCTCGATCGTGTGAGCTCGGGTTTCACACTCGGTTCACCTGAACGAGAAAGAGACAGTCACCAACGTTGTTGTCACAATGCCACGCTAATTAGGAGCCTAATTCTGAAATTTTTCCGACATCAATATCTGATATTGACAATTCACATGGTTACAACATTTTAAATATGTTCATTTTAAAACTGAAAAATATTATTTGGTTAATTATAGTTGTATCTGGATTTCTTTATCTGAATATCTCAATACGACCAGGAAATGTTATAAAAAGAAAAATTACGTCAAGTTCTACTAATTTCATAAAAAAGTATAGTTACATATGCCATCGTTATTTAAATAAAATATAGTTTAAAATCTAAACAAACACTCTTTAATGAGAAATCGAACTAAAAAGTAAAAAATTATAATGGGATATGCTTATGAAATTATTGTTATGTCATTGGCCACGGAAAAGTTTGCAAAGTTTGAATAAAATCAGTCTGTGTGTAAAAACGCATACCTAAGTGTTTGTTTTGAAAGCATTTATAAACACTTAATTTTACGATTGGTATAAAAAGCGATGTTTATTAACGCAACAAAAGTCGTTGCGGTGTAGGATATCGCGACGATAGGCGGCCCGATAGTATGCGTCGTGGCCGTAGGCGATGCGACGATGTGCGTCTCAGCAGTAGACGTTGCGACGACAAGCATCGCACCGTTATGCTTCACGTATTTAGGCGTCGCGGCGGTAGGCATCGCGACGATAGACAGACCGATGGTGGACCAAAAGCGTCATGACGGTAGGCGTCTCGGCAGCATGAGTCGCGGCGGTATGCGTCGCGACGATATATGTCTCAGCGGTAGCGTTGCTTCGCTAGCCATCGCGGCGATAGGTGTCGAGGCGACATGTTTCACGGCGATAGGCGTAATACAGGGCGTACACACAATAGTAAAATCAAGGTGTTTTCTATTGTTATAAAACTTGCAAAGTTAAGTGACGATTCGGTTACCACTCCACCTGTAACTTGAAATAACATTATTTTAACTTTTAAAGTGTATGTCTAATGTGTTGACAGTATGTAGTATATATAAGTATGACAACTCTGCAACTATGTCTTAACACTGTACACACGTAAATAAATAATTAAGAAGGGCTAAACAGGCCATCGGCGGTCGCTGACGTCTAACGCTGATACTGAGTATTATGAATTCAAAAAATATTAAATAAATTGAAGGTTAAATAAGGTTTCATGGAAAGAAAAGTTAGTAATTTCTTTAAATGACTGTTACAATTTTTTAACTCACATTTTTTAAAGCTTATACGAGTATTGTAAGTATATCAATGACCAATTAAATCCCATCTTTGCATTTCTAATACATTTTTCAAAATACATCCATAAATGTTTTCAGGCTGGCAGCATTGCATTATTGACAGTTTACACGTCACTTTTGTAGCAAAATCTGCTAAATTGAAGTGACGTGTTTCAAAAGTGTATTCTGTAACTCCCAATAGTTTTCTAATTACTCGAAAGAAAAAGCTCAAAATGAGCTCTTTCAAAAGAGATAAGAAAGAGGAAGAAGATAGCGGTGGCAACCCTTACCAAAATCTCGACAAAACAATAGTTTTGCAAGAAGCTAGATACTTCAACGAAACTCCGGTGAATCCGAGAAAATGTATCCATATTTTGTCCAAAATTCTGTATTTACTCAATCAAGGCGAAAAATTTACCACACAAGAAGCGACCGATGTATTTTTCGCAACAACCAAATTATTCCAATCGAAAAATATGATGTTACGGCGTATGATTTACCTCTGCATTAAAGAGCTTAGCACCATGGCGCAGGATGTTATAATCGTTACTTCATCATTAACGAAAGACATGACTGGGAAGGAGGATCTGTATAGAGCAGCAGCTATTCGAGCTCTTTGCAGTATTACTGATAGCACAATGCTACAGGCCATAGAAAGATACATGAAACAAGCAATTGTTGATAAAAATCCAGCTGTTAGCTCTGCTGCTTTAGTATCGGCTCTTCATCTTTCCTCGAGTGCGCCGGATCTTGTTCGCCGATGGACTAATGAAGCTCAGGTTTGTTAATAACTTTTTATTAAGTTTGATTTTTTTACTTAAAAAAAATTTAATTTTCTTTAGTGTTTTATATATGTTATTATTATACTCAAAAATTACTGTGTTTATAGAGATATGTTGACCAACATGTTAACCCACTTCAAAAAAAGAGGAAGGTTCTCAATTGAATGTTTGTTTTTAATATACATTCACGCATTCCGCATCTCCACCATTTATGAAGTGATTTTATAAATTCTTTCTTTATCTTATAGGATATTCTTCCAGAATAGTCTTTCAGAAAGGTTTTCTTTTAAATTAAAGTAACAAAATTGATTTTAAGTATTTTTGTGTATATCTCCATATTTTAGTTAGTTTACACATTAGTTTGTTTTTAAATATAAAAACAAAGTTAAGGAATGTTTGCGCATATCTCCACAACTTACAAACTTATTTAATTTTTTTTTATCTGATAGAGTACACTTTTAAGGTGGTCCTACAAAAAAAATATAAAAATTGGATTAATAGTTTGTTTTTAAAATAACAGAGTAGATTGTTTTGAAAGTACACTTTTAAGATGTTTGAAGTATGTTTTTGTAATTTTCTGTGAAAATAAACTTGTTGTCTTACCTGTTTATTTAATGTTTTTTTTTAAAGAAGAGTATGCTTGTGTACATTGCATATTTTACATGATAAGTCTTCTCTATATAAAGAGTATTGAAACAAATTCAAATAGTGTTATTAGATTATGTATATGCCTAAAACATGCAAGGAACATATTTATTACAAATTAAGCATAATTTTGAGGCCTTCATATTTCTAAGTATAACTTTTTTGTATGTTATAATAGTTATTACTAATGTATATTATAGTTATTCTGTAATATTTTTTACACTACACAATTCTACCTTGTAATCCGTTTTTAAGACTTAAAAAAAGGGGGATATTCTTAATTCAGATGTTCCATTTATCCAACATTTATAAACTAATTTTAAAAAATATTTTATAAATGAAAAAATTGATTCAGTAGTTTGGTTTTCAAATCAACATGATGGAAAAAGCATGTTCCTGAAAGGACACTTTTAAGGCATTTGATGTTGTTTTTTTGTAATTTTCTGTAAAAATAATCTTGCATCATCACATATCATATTGACGGTTAAAAGGTATTGCTTTTTAACCATTTATATGATGTGTGATGTTACAAGTTAAAATTAAAACTTATTTTACACTTTAATTTGCTCTACTATAAAATAGTGAAATGGTTTGTTAGTCTCCTCACCTATTAACTGTTAATATGTAACTTAGTAATTACAATGTTATTTATAATTGCTAATATGCCACAACAATATTTGAATGTTCTCCTCATAATTATAAAGTTGCAGTCTATACTTGAATATATAAAAGATTAATAGGAAATGTATTTTAAAACAGTACATAAAAAGGCTACATCTAAGCTTTATAATTAATGAGTGAGACAGTAATTTTCTTTAAAAATAATTCTTCCTAGTTATGGTAAAGAAGTGGCCTTATGATTTACACACAAGTTGTAATAAGTTAAAATGTTTTAATTGTCTGGTACAATATGAATATCATTTTACAAGCTTCCAATTCAACAATGGATGTATTAATAAATACATCCAGCTTACATAACAATAGCAATACAGCTTAATAAAGCCATTTTGTTGTTTCCTGACAGCTTTTCATGTTGTCTGGATCCATTTTTTTTACTTGGTGTTATAGTTGTTCTTATCTATAAATTTGGTTTATGGCTACATTTTCTTGATTTGCTGAGTATAAAAAGTTTTGCTAATGGTTCGAATTTCATGTATCATATAAATTGTTTTTTTTTTAAATTCTTGCAAATGTATTGTTTAGATTGTTTTAGGTTTCATATTTATTATATATTACTCTTTAGTTTAGCTAGATACTAAAAAAGATTTAATGATTTAAATGGAAAATTATTTAATGGTAAAAATGAGTCAGCTAATGAATCTGGGTCATGCAGATTTCACTTATTATTTAATTGATAAACAGACAATTTTGTTATGCTGCATATATAGGTTTACTTATCATAAATGCTATTTATTATTTAAAATAATTTAATTATATAGGGTACTTTAAACCTAATAACATCTTTGACTATCAAGCAGTGCACGTTCAATTATAAAGGCAGACCTAAAGACCAATGTATATCTTACTTAAAAACTCAATGAAGAGATACTTGTTTTTGTATTACAAAACCATTATTGTTTGTTAACATGACACAATTTGACACACAAAACATAATTATGAATAAGGATAATAACAAATAGCACATCCACTGCTGGAATGGATTTCAGTTGTTGAGTTTTTACTGACATACTGAGTCTGAACATGTTTTTTGGATGTTTCAACCTATTTATTACATATTACCTTTTTACTTTTTAACATTTAGTTATTTAAAAAAATCATTTGTGACATAATTTTTATTTTAGTTGGTAAGCGCTGCGCATACATTCATTGACAATGCATGTGTTGCTTTCGAAGCGTGCATCGAGACATTTTGTCGCTGAACATTTGGTATCAGTGCAATTTTAAGACCAAGTAAATTATGATGAAACAGTTAATTTTATTGTGAAATAAGCAATGTAACTTATAACCAAGGGTAGCAATATAGTTTGTAACTATGACAATTATATGATAAATGAATATGTAGTGTGTATTGTAATTTAAACATTATTTAAATTGAAAAATAATGTATAGAATTTCCAGAATGCATATAAATAATATTAATTGGAAAAAAATATTGCTTTTTTTATGTAATTAACTTTGGATAACTTATCCAACTCATAAGCTACTACTACTTAAAAAGCGGTTGCTAATGTTAAACAAGCTTGTGGTAGCTTTACAATGGATTTGCGTTTTATTTTAATATAAAGTTTAAGTTTCATAATATTAACGTAAAGAAAATAAATTTAGAATTTTCTTTTGCAGGAAGCAATAAATTCCGACAATGCCATGGTATCTTATCACGCTTTGGGTATAGCTGCATTTTCAAAGAAGAATGATAAATTGTCCACTGTGAAATTGGTGACGCGTCTTCTTAGAGCACCCGTGAAGTCACCGTACATGCTGTGCCTTCTCATCCGTTTGGCTGCACAGATAGTTGATACTGACGATTCAATCGCTTTTCAACCTTTTGTTGAGTTCATCGAATACTGTCTTCGCCACAAATCTGAAATGGTAATTTATGAAGCGGCACACGCGATTGTAAACCTAAAGAAAGCGGTAAAGGACTTAGCACCAGCGGTGTCAGTATTACAATTGTTCTGCGGTTCTTCGAAAGCAACGTTGCGTTTAGCTGGTGCCAGAACACTTGCTTGCCTCACAGCTAAGCGACCGACGGCAGTTTCGGCTTGTACAGTGGACTTGGAGAACCTTATATCAGATCCGAATCGGTCTGTCGCCACCCTTGCTGTTACAACGTTACTCGCGACAGGCGCCGAAAGCTCTGTCGATCGGTTGATGAAACAAATATCTAGTTTTGTATCTGAGATATCGGATGAATTCAAAATCATCGTCGTTAAAGCAATCCGTCGCTTATGTACCAAATTCCCCCGAAAGCACCAGAGCATTGTAGCTTTCTTGGCGGGCATGTTGAGGGACGAAGGCGGCTTAGAATATAAAGCTGCTATAGCAGATGCAATAATTGAAATAGTGGAGGAAAATCCGGAAGCAAAAGAAACCGGATTAGCTCATTTGTGTGAGTTTATAGAGGACTGCGAGCACGCGGCTTTAGCTGTACGTATTCTGAACTTATTAGGACGTGAAGGTCCTAAATCTCGCCAACCTTCGCGTTACATTCGATTTATATACAACAGAGTGATTTTAGAGTCAGGCCCTGTGAGAGCTGCCGCAGTGTCGGCGGTCGCACAATTTGGTGCACAACGACCGGAAATGCTACCTAATATCAAAGTTCTACTATCTCGTTGTGAATTGGATGACGAAGACGAAGTACGCGATCGAGCGATCTTTTATAATGCCATTCTCGATACAGGAGATCAGAAGCTAATTAATGACTATATAATAAACGTAATAAAACTAGATCCCGTAATGCTAGAAAAGGCACTCAGAAATCACATCGAGACAAGCCCAGAAGAGCCATTCGACGTCACGACAGTACCAACTGAAGAACCCAAAGAAGTAAAGGAAGATGTGAAAGTTGAAGTTAAAAAACCCGTGCAAATGACCATTGATGAGATATGCAAAGAAACGTTGTCCCATATACCCGGTGTAGAGCGCTTGGGGACAATATTCAGACAAACAAATCCAGTAGAATTGACTGAAGACGAGACCGAGTACAGAGTGCGTCTTCACAAACATATGTTTGGACGTCACGTAATATTACAATTTGAATGCGCTAATACGTTGAACGATCAGTTGCTCGAACAGGTCCACGTCCGATTGGAGCCGCCGCCGGAATTCGAAGTATTATCCATTGTGCCATGCCAGAAACTAGAATATAATAAACCAGACAGCGTTTATATAATAGTGCAGCTGCCCAGCGCATACCTGGATAGCGTAGGCACGTTTGGTGCTACTTTGGAATTCACCGTCAAAGACTGCGACCCCAACACTGGTATTCCAGACCCGGGTGAAGGATACGCAGACACATATCCTTTAGAAGAGTTTGAAATAAATTGTTCCGATCAAATAAAGTACGCGAAAAGTATGGAAAATTTCGAGGAAAAATGGGAGCACGCATCAAATGTACCCGAGGCAAGTGATACATTCTCACTCCCGTATGACAATATCAATGATGCTGCCAAAGCGGTTTGCAAGCATTTGGGTCTACCGAAAGAAGCTACAAGCGGTGAGACTGTGAAAGAGATCAATGGATGTGGTATTTTCAGAGGTGGCGCCCCTGTGATGGTCAAGGCAAAGTTGGTCACCATCAACGATGCTGTTACGATGAAGCTTGCCATCCGATCACCCCGCGAAGACATCGCCATGCTTTTATTATCAGCTATTGGTTAAATTATAAGATGTAATAACTAGTTAACTCATATGTCTTAAACATTTTATTGTAGTTTTTAAAACTATATTAAACGCCATTCTTAAGTCTTGTAATGATTTGATTATTGCATTTACTTTGGACTACAACAAAAGCTGGCTTCGATAAAACGACATATTTATTTTTTTAACTATTATTCTGATATTGAATTTTTTTATTTACACTTAATATATGTCGGTTAAGAATTACAAATTTATTTTATTGCTTTATGAGAATGAACTTAATTTTATTTTATTCTTGAATTTGGTTACGCCCATAATCTCTTCTACGCTGCGATGTAAAACGAACAGTAAATTCTCTGCACAAGCTTTTAGGATTTTATCATTTTTAGCCATTTTCATTCCTTTACCCGTACTTAATCAGCATTAATAAGTTGTTAATTACGTGTAATTTGCCAAGTATCCATTGGAAATATACAATATGTATATTGGTTTGTTGTTTATGTAATTGATACTTTTGCCAAAATTAAAAAAAATGGTTTGTCTACCTATCTATCTGTGTAATATTAGGTCAAATTTAAGATTATTTTATTTAATTCAAAAACTATTAAAATAATTACGATAAATTTTATCTGGCCTATCATAATTTACTTTAACCACTTATACCGGTATAATTTATATTGTATGTAATTCTGTTTACAAAATTATATTCTGTTAATGGGTCGCTTGAACTTGACAGCTATTTTGGTCAAATATATACAGATAAAGAATGCCATAAACGGACATTCTGATTATCAAAGAAATGAGGCTATAGTCATCAATCTAATGTCACTTATAACATTTTACATTTCCGTTAACAATAATTTGTTAATGTATAATTGAAAAACCTATATTTAATTTAGCTAACTATTCATGAAGAGATAAAGCGAGCAAGCTTATTTTAGTTACATCTAACATCAGTATTTATGTAAGTATGTAAGAGTCTATGAAGAGAATGTATTATTATAAAAATTTGGTACGAAGACAACCTAACAACCGATGCATATTTATAGTCTATTCAAGTTACAGGTACGACAAAGATAAAGGTTAAAGTCCTCTCTCTAATTATTGTGGTTACTGACAAGGCATCCCGGACGACTTCATGAGGATGAGGGAGGGGGTTACCCGCATTTCTTCATACACTTAAGGTCGCATTTTGAGTAGCTTGAGCACAATTCATCAATCAATAATAGAAAAAACTATACTGTTAGATTTTTTGTGATACGCCACTTGAAACTTCTACGGTCAAAGCGGCTCCAAAATTCATTATATGAAAGCAAAATTATTAAACTAGTCATTATTTAACCGTGACTTGCACGCATATATTGTTTTGTATTTATCAACTGTATGTAAAAATTATAGTCTGTAACCGCAATTCATTATTATGAATGGATGGAGAAGTAAATGAAATAGTATAGATAAATAATACTTTTATTTATTAACCCTTAAAAAATAAGGTATATGTAATCAAGTACATACTACTAATACAGCGAGGTAATAATAATGATGTTAATATAAATGCAAAAGAATAATAAAGATGGAATGTCTTAAAGGAAATATTATATGAAATGTTGTTTTATGATTAACATATTTTAAAATTTCTTTAGTTTAGTATTTAACTATGTAGTCAAAAATATTCTTAAACACTAATATAGTCACTTTTTTATGAAATATATGTATTATCAATAAAAATGTACACTTATAGTATACTTAATATCTAATGATATAACAAAAAATATAACTTGCAGCTAAAGAAAAGACATATTATATTCTCACTCACACTTGTACATTTTATAAAGCTACATTAAAGTTGAAATGTGCGTTGATATTAACTAAACGGTTTTAACATAAATAAGCTTATTGTTTTTTGTAAAGATTTGTTTTAGGTTTTTTAACATATGGAGAGAGAGCATCCTTAAACAAAATCAATGTCTTTCTCTGCTGCAAGGCTTTTATAATAATAGTATAATCAACAATCAATGTTCAACATTTTTATATATTTTCAGTCGAATATAAATTTAACAAAAATAATCAACAATTACCTTATAAATGTTTAGTTTTCATTAATAATTAACAGGCGGTGTCCATTTGAGCATTCTCACATAATCAGCTAAATCATTTTAAGTTTTGGACTTTCAAAGTATTATTCGAATATATTTAAGTAACAAACATTAGTTTGATCTGGTTCTGATATAAGTGATTGAGAGTCCAAATTTTCATTCATTACATTCAGTAACAGTTTCAACCCATTCTTGAGAAGATTGGCCTGCTCGAAGCACTTTGTTACGACTTGTCTGAAAATTTAAGTTATTAAGATTCTTATATAGAAGACAAGTTATTAAGGGCGGTGGCCAAGCAGAAAGGTCATATTTCAAACCGACTTCAAAAAAGGAGGAGGTTCAATTCGACTACGTTTTTTGTATGAATGTTTGCCGGTTTTTCCGCTAGTAATGAATCGATTTTCAAAATCCTTTTTTAACTTGAAAGGTGGCCCCATAAATTTTTCATGAATATCGGTCAACAATCTCTTTTTTATATCAAAGTGATTGAAAAAATTATTTAACGAACTTTCGCTTCCTTATAAGGTGTTTTTTTATGTAATTCCGTTGACAATGAATTCATGGTAGTCTTTGGGATCCTCTTCCGTTAATAACATACTAGGATTGGGATAGAATTAGAGTGGGAATAGAGAGAGTAGAAAAGAATGAAGATTGACAGAGTAAACTCGTACCAAGCCTAAGACCCCTCCCTCACGAATAACTTAATTTTATTGAAGACACAACGTCCTTCATAAAGCTTTTGGTGAACTTCTAATAATGCCGCCTCGCCAGGAAAAGTAACACCGTCCTACCAAATAAGAGTTAAAATTCCGAAATAAAAATAAAAATACATAATATGCTTCCAACGCATCCTTAAATCCTGTTTTATGAAATTTCTAAAGCTGACAACTATTAAAGTTGTTCGTGTTAATGGGCGACGAGATCGCTTAACATTGAGTGAATCATTTGCTCGTTTCTAATGCTAAAAACATTTGAAAAATCATTACTCCTATCCTATCCTATCAATACAAAAGAGGAATAAACAGGGTGACTGGCGAGTCACTTCCAATACTCGATGGGGTTATTTATGGGGATCATATATGAAGAATAAAAATATAGAAAAAAAATAATTTACTACTGAGTAATATAATCGAAAGTTAAATAATTATTGACGCAACACATGCTCATCCTAGCGGACACAGCCCGGACGGGGTGTGGCGCACGGCGGGGGTCTCCGCGTTAATTTATTGAAAGATTTGGTAGAAAAACTACGCCCCTAATGCTATTACACAAATATCGAGTACTTCTATACCTTGTCCCGTTATTAGACGACCAAAATGTAAACAAACAAATGTCATTGTCAAAGTGACATTGTAGATGTTCTGCGCCTTTCATTCTTAGGTCACTTTTACAAAAAAAACTATATAATTTATATTGTTTATAAATTAATTATATTATATATAATTCTTCTAATATATAGATATATAAAAATAAAGATATGAAACATCCTCAAGCCACTTTATAAGTCAGTTTGTACTGATTTATCACCATGACTTTTTCTGGCAAGTCATATGACTGACTACCCCCCCCCCCCCCAGCCGACCAAAGTAGTTAAAAAA
>JAOCPS010582130.1:0-11160 GCA_025505425.1 Graphium colonna | reverse complement strand
TTCCAACCAAGAAACAATAACACAAAGTTATTTTCCCCTCGCGAGATTCGAACCCACGACCTCCGGTTTACAAAGCAAGGGCCCATACCGCTAGGCTACGGAGGCGGTTATATATCAGAAATAATACGTCTCCAAAATACACTTTCAAAGCGTCTGAAGTCGATTTTTGTAATTTTCTGTGAAAATAATTTTATTTTATAAAACATTGTGTCACCAACGCATACTGAAAAATTAAGATAATTTCGTGAATACTCTACATTCTTGGGAGAAACGAAATGCTGAGAACAAAACAAGAATTAAAAAAAATTGATAAGTTCATGATCACTTGAATTACGTCCTCCAAATTCGTTATTTAACAATAAGTTATTAGTTAATCGAATTCTTTATTATCATACGTAAAAAACGTGAGTATAAATAACTTCATCAATGAAATTATTATTGGTATTGTTTTTTAAGAATCTTCAAATTTTACTTGTAATATTCAAAAGTTACTTTTTTATTTGTTTACCCTAAACGCAAAAAGAGGAAAAAACAATGTTTTGTATAGTGAATGAAGTGATTTAAAAATTCGATAAAATGAAAAAGCAACTGTAAACAAAGAGACACATATTTATAAATAGAATTTATGAAGAATAAAAATATTTTTAAAAATAAATATTGATTTACCACTGAGTAAACATAATCTAAAGTTGAAAAAATTATTACGTAATTAATGCTCATCCGAGCGGACACGGCGCGGCCGGTGCGACGGCAGGCGGAGGATGGTCGATGGCCTCGCGCGTAACAGCTGATCACAGCCGCCACTCTTCATTGATTTATTTGAAAATTTAGGTAGAAACTATGCCCCTAATTTTATTAAATATGATGGTAATCGAGTACTGAGTGCTCCCCTTCGATATCGTAGGTGACTCGCCAATTAAAAGAGCACAAAGACACATTATTGCGTATACAGGCTATGCAATCACGTATCTGCGCTTGCGTACAAAGAAAAAACCTTCAGAAAAATGTCAACAGCATTTAATAGTCACGTTTTATTTTTTTGCATTTGCGTCCTACTCGTATAATAATATAGGACGCAATAATATATTAATTTATGTTAATTATTTCAGACTAGATGTGCGAACTGTGTGTTAATTTGACCGATAATTGTAATTTATACAAAATATATATTTTTCTAACATTAGAAAATGTTTTGGTAATATCTTGTAGACTACTTATCTACACCTGTGCATAGAAGTTTCTCTTTAAATCGCAATGTTTTCTTTACATTCCAGATACGCCGGTCCCGAGCTTGAAATGTGGTCAATGGGGATAACACTTTATGTTCTGACGTTCTTTGTTAACCCATTCTCTGACATTGAGGACACTATACAAGGGCCTCTCGCGTTACCGCAAATCGTTTCCGAAGGTCTATAATTTTTATTTGATTACAATTACCATAAGGATATAAATTGGATCCATATTTTTATAGTACTTTAAAAAATCCACTTGTTAATTTCGTAAATATTCATATGTTGAAATTATTATCCGTGTATTAACTAAGCCTAAATAATCAACAAAAAAATGAATTGAATGCTCCCTTCTTATATTGAATTAATTACATTTTAAATAAATTAATTACTTCAAAATCGATTTTGGAATATTTAGATTTTAACTATAGAATTTGATGTGAATACCAGGTTCAATACAATTACATATGATTTAATACTAAATAGTTTTGTATTACAATCGATACTAGCTTAACATACTTCTAATGTGTACAGGAGGTTGGGGTAACTGTTGGTTTCCAATATTCAAAAAATACTTATGTATGAATAGAGTACACCTCTCAGAAACGTCTTTTTTTTAACAATTTTAATTTAAAATACAATTCATGTGCAAACTTTCTCAAAAACGAAATTAGAAAGAACAGAAAATAATGAAAATGTTGTCTATTACTCCCTGACGCTATAGCGCTATTTAAATAATTATTTTTCACCCACAAAAAATTCTTACTTCAAAAAATTAAATAAATGCTAGTGTACATATATTTATCATTACATTTTTCAGACTTAGAACAACTACTCCGATGGATGCTGTGTAAGGAGCCAGTGCACAGATGCACTGTTGCGCAGTTGATGTCTCATCCATGGATTAAACAACCAGTCCCTATAGCAAACTACTTATTTCATGAAATTGTTGATTGTGGCAAGTATTTTTTTTATGTGGAGGAAGACAAACAAGCAGACAGTTCACCTGATGTTAGGCGATCCCGTTGCCCATAGCCACACACATGTGGAGAGTCGATGTCCACTGGGGAAATTAGATAGAACAAGTTTATTGGATAAGATCGGGTTGGGATTAAGGATTTGGAGGAGCACGGAGTGGGGCAAGAAAAATACTTTATTTTATGCCGACGGTCGGTGCTACTTCCCCGGGCGAGCGTAGCCGTAGATGTGCAGCAATTGCTGTGTCAAGATGTTATACTCTACCACCCCAAAAACACTACAAGTATAAATCTTAAATATAATTCAAATGGTTAACTATATTAGTGGTCATTATTTATTAATGAAAATTTTATCAATAAATGTCAATAGATTGGTCTCGCTTAATTCACGATTCGCGCTTTTTCCCACATGCGATGTAGGTATTAAAGTATGTTGAGATCTACTCTTCGAATTGAAACTAAAAAAAACTACAAACTTTTATTAATAATTTTTTACTTTTGTAAGACTATATTTGCACTGTAATCTGCAAACATCTACTTTTCACTTAATATAATATTTAAAATACAGGCCAAACGCCAGTTTGACTCGCTTACCATTCTGTACGCAAATCTCATATGTGACTTTAATTACCATAAACTTCTGATAAATTTTCCTTAAAAATATATTTGAGATTCTCACAAACGTAAATATTTAAAATGTATCTGCTACTCACTTAATACCTTAATTATTTGAACAAACTTAAAGCACCGGGATTAAGCATTCTAAACTTGATTAATCCCGGTATTTTCATCATAAGAGTAAATAAATATACTAACGATTATGCCAGGATAAGAGAGAAACCTAGTTTTGTAATAAAAAAATATTTTGCATCTAGTTTAAAATGTTCTTAGTACGGTAATAAGGGGAAATGTGTACCAAAGTCTATTGGTACAGTAATTTCGAGCAAATTTGGCTATGAGGGACGGACTATTAATATCAAAAGCTTAAATGTATCTGTGTTATGTATGTAAGTGTTTATGAATTATCATTAATGTTCGGTGTAAGCAAACAAATAATATTAACTCGTTTAGCTCAAATCGGGAAAGTGAAAAAGTTAGATACGTACGAAAGGATTTGAAAGCTTGTTTGGTGTTGCATTGTCGCCACAAATCTGACCCATTTTTGAGTTATCACTTGTGATGAGAAATGTGTTCAGTATGACAATCGCAAGTATTAAGCGCAGTGGTTTGACAAGAATGAATCTCCAAAACATACTCCATAGTGTAGTATTCATCAGAAGTTTACGGTCAGTGTTTGGTGGACTAGCGCAGGTGTGGTTCATTACGAATTCATGAAAGCAGGCTCGCGTAGATTACTATGTAAAATCAATAAGATCGCAAACTAAGAAAAATTATGAACTAAAAAATAGTCTATATTGGTCAACATATCGACTTTTATCTTACTGCAAGATAACGCCAGAACACAAACCGTGTTAATGACCTACAGAAATTGGAGTTGGAACTTCTTCATTATCCTCCATACTCATCAGATCTGCATCAGCACCCACTGGCTACCATTGCTTTTGTAATTTGGACAACTTCTAGATAGGAAAATAATTCAATTCAGATAATGCAGTAAATTTAGACTTCCAGGAATTCATACTTTTGTCCATCAGGTTTTTATGCCACAGGGCCGAACAACCTGCCGCTTAAATAGCAAAAATGTGTTGACAATTTGGGCGCCAACTTTGATGAGTAAAAGCGTTTGTTGTGTTTATAAATTATCGGCAAACTTTGCCTATTTTTCTACAAATTTCATAATACACGACCTGATATAATCTCCAAGCTGACGATATGCAGGTATAACAAGTGACATCAGGACGTCAAACACCTCAGTCATACCCGCAACCATGAACACCGTAAAGGGTCCGAAACATCGAATGATAAAATAAAAAAAAACGCGATAATATCTGTAAATTTATTTAATTTAAAAAAATACACGAGAGCTAAAAACAATAACCTTAAACCAATGTGAATTTGTGTTTATTGTTTTTAAGTCTTTTAAAGTTTTTATAATATTTAATTTGTTGTTTTCTTTTATATTATAAACAAAACAAAATTAAGCAAAATTTCTATTATTGACGATTGAGTCGTTTATTTTTTTGTCATTCCACCCTATCAGTTTTTGTATTTGTTTAATTCACTATATTTGTTTAGGAAAATGATATTGTTATTGTATAAATTGGTTTTTATTTATGTCATGTATTTAAATTTTTTTGCATTTTATTAATTTTCTGTTCATATTAGGAAGAAGTACAACTGCCTAACTTTAACTATTTAATTACTACTGTAATTTGTACTTTTCTTTCTTTGTGATATAATTTCCACGAGGTGTTACAGCACAAACAGTCGTTTTTAGGGTTCCGTAGTCCTCTGGGAACCCTTATAGTTTCGTCATTTCTGTCCGTCCAGGCTAGTACTACGCCGTCTCTGTACCGATAGTCACAAAAATTGGTGGAAAGATGTATATTGCAGATCCAAAAATTGGTTTTTAAAATAATGTAAATATAATTTTTTTTCACCCCTCCTCCCATACAACGAATTTTTTTTGACATACCCCATCGTGTTAGGTATTGTTGGAAAGGTCTCTTATAATGCAACAAAAACTTTTTAGAAACCATGTGGATCAAACCCCCGAGTCCCAAGATATCTTAAAACAAAGTTAAAATTAGAGCGTCCCGCCCTCCCACTTAACTTTTGAAATATTGTTACAATAATTTTGAAAAAATTTGATATATATCTCTAACTTAGTACTTTCAAGGAAAACTATAGCGGAATCTATATCATACGTATTTATTTTTATACAACTCGACAAACTTATGTTGTTGGAGTCGTCCTAACAAAATGTATGGAGTCAACCGCAAAATGAAATTTGTCGGTATTTATTTTGTCAAGCGGTCGGACGTACCATCGAATGGCTTTCATGTACGTGCCTGACAAGCTCGTGGCCGGTTTTTATATTATTAACGTGATTTGTTTACGCAGCAAATCACTGCGTTCACTGACGAGTGATTTGCATAGCGGGGGCGTCTTGGATAGAGTTGCCAAATTTAGCGACTCCATTTGGCTTCAGTTACGGTGTGCTAACTAGGAATCTGAAAAAAGGAAAAAACTTATATTCCTTAAATAGACAGATTTCTTACAAAGTCCAAATCAAAATAGATATGATTTTTTAAGTGAACTGATTAGCATTTTAGGGGAAATATTATAAAATAAGTGTGAAAATAGGAACAGCTTGTACCATAGTTACACTAGGGTCTTCAAATCTTTAGTATCAAAGATAATTCCAGAATTTAAGTTAAACCTCATTTTGACTTTTATTTTGTTTTTATGTCATTCACGTCCTTAATTACGAAAAGAGCTAACGAAAGTACTGGGGCTTTCATTAGTTCTTTCTGTAAAAGGGCATAGCAATCAAAACCGTCTCTAAATTTAAACGTCTAAATTATGTGTAACATATTGTTTTTTTTTATTTGTTTAATTAAATTTGCAATTGTTTTTATTAAGCATTATCCAACATGTAAAAAAAAATATTAGAAATCCTTGTAACGCTGATTGTGTAGTGTGTACCAAGGGATTTTTTATATCTATGTGAAAACCTTTAGTTTTTGTTAATACTCATGTAAATGTAACTTATTTATTTACAGACCGGCACGAGGCAAATCCTGAAATGTATTTTAGTGGAAGTCTTGGTTCACCAAAAAGTGGTTCGCCCATCTCCCTAGCGGACCCTCACATAAAAGGTAATCTCAAAAACTAGGGTTCATAGAAATGTTCTACTGTAAATTTATCAGCTTCAATTAATTTATGAAAATGGTCTTGAAATGTCAGATTTGTATAATTTATAAGAAAAAGAAAAAATTATTCTATGTTGTTTTGTAGTAAACAAAATGATATATTAGTATACTAGGAGGAATCAAGTATCCGACGAATAATTCAGAAGAGCAAGGAGCATGAAATTTGTTAAAGTTTAAAAAAGAGACGCGCTCAAAGCTATTATATTTTTTGATATGCATTTGTATTTAAAATTACTTTTTTACCCCATTCTCAGCCGCCATTGCATATTTTATCTAAAATCTATTTTTTTAGAAAGTTCTCGTTCCATAGGAAAAAAACTATAAATGTAAAAATAAATTTATAAATATTACTCTCATGTGAAGTGCGTACTGCCAAAGGCGTTCCCAAGTAAACTAAAAAAAAAACATTTTGAACATTCAACTAGTCTATGATCCTTTGTGTCAAATTAATATTTTCGTTAAAACGACGGATTTACCAGAAATCATAAGCGCTAACCTAGCACCAAACTAAAAATACTTCCCAGTTACCTCAATGGATGTGGAGCAATCTTTTTCCACTTATAAAAATTGAATGATTGGAGAAATAATCACAACAAACAAACAAGCAATCTTGCTATTGTTGAACATTTAGATCAATATCTGAATGTTTACGTCTAGAAGGAATAAATAATTGTCATCGTTTTACATTCGCAGATCTCGACCGAAATACAGAATAAATTCCTTTATGATAAAGATGTGCCAAAATTATGGATACCCAATTAGGTATAGATTCATTTAGTACGACTCCAGCGGTGGTCATAGCAACCTTAATAATTAATTATTTTGTAACTTAATGTGTTTCAGGAGATGAAAATATAACTTTTCATCTCCACACACACATTTTCCTTTTTTGCATTGTAATTAGATTAAATTTATTAATTTTTTATAATGCATTATGTCTTAAATAGTAATAGTACATCTATGTTTTTATTGTTACGTCACTGACGAGACTTCCCGGCCGACTTTCTGAGGTGTGCGTAATAGCCGCAGGTCTCTATACATTTAAGGCCGTATTTTGAATAGCACGCGCACAATTCTCCGTCACTAAATTAATATGGACGTCTCGTCGGTGACCACCATTAGTCGCGTTCGTAAAACGGGGCTGAAGCGATTCAGTTTCGTAACTGTGAGGATAAAGCATTGCTGCTGAAGCGCTACTGCATCATGCGTTTGTGGCGGGGCACAATTGTGATAACGCAGGTCATGGCTTATTGCAGGGCGCACACTGCGGCGAAAAGACAAAATCACCAGTCGAATATTACGATGAGTAAAAGCAGTCACATTTCATTGCCGAACAAATTACGTCATTGCCCTGCATCCTGATCACGTTTGTATCGCAGCAACAAGTCGTCCCTAAAAGGATCTTCCGCTTCCGCAGAGCGGTCGAACCCGTCGGAGGTGGCGATCCGGTCGGAGGCGAAGAACCTGTCGCGCGAGGAGCCCAAGCGCGGCTCGGTGGCCCTGCACGCGCTCTCCACCGCCGACCGGGACGCCCACTCGGACAACTACAGCCTGCGATCCTCTGCGGACGTGAGTTCAACTAATTTGTACTCTTTCTTTGGTCAATTTTTATATAGAGACGGAGGGAACGAACAAGCCACTCACCTGATGGTAAGTAATCACCGCTGCTCATGGACTCCTGCAACACCAGAGGCGGCGGTGGAAATGGTTCAAAAACGATAGAGTTTCTTTTAAGCGATGAACGCGCAAACTGTGTCCTCTGTGGGTTTAACTGGACGAAATTAAGTTGACCCCAATACGATATATGGCTAAGCAAAGTCTCCATTTCAGACACAAGTTTGTTCGTAGCCGCGGTCCACAGAAATTTGGCAGAAGGTCAGTTATTTAAAAAGGTTTATAGTTCTCTCTGGTGATACAATCACATAAAACATGTTATTTTTTATATTTCAATATGTTTCAATTATAATCTAAAAAACTGGTTTATTTTTTGCAAATATTCAAAATAAACAAATCATAACAGTACAAAACCAGTTTACGTAATATATAAAGTTTAACATGTGTTTACATCAATACTTCGTCAGTACCCACGTAGGGTTACATAGACATTGGGCGCATTCTGCAGCGCTACAAAAGTCATTTAGCTTTACTTTCGAATTACTCCCTCAATGTTTGTTTATTGTTCAGCTTACCTTGATATTTCTCTTAAACCAAATCCTAAAATAAAATGTGCTCTGGGGTGAAGAAAAACATAGTGTGGAAACCTGTTTATCTAATAAATAATATTTCTGAGATATGTGAAGTCCGCCAATCCGCACTTGGATCGCGTAGTGGACTATACCTTATACCCTCTGTCTAATGGAGGCCTTTGCCCAGCCGTGGGATATTTAAAAAATAGGCCGTTACTATACAATCATAAAATATTGGAATTAAACCATAGAAAGATATGCATTAAATTTGTATTAATCATAGGTTGAAAATCTTGTTTTTAATAATGCTGTCTTGCCAGTCCAGAGTTATAGTTCTGTTTTGGTGCGATATTTTGTTTCAGATTCTGGACATATCCTCGAAGCCGGTGTCGGATGCGGCACTGACAGATATAAGCTCGGACGCGACGGGCCACGCGGCCTGTGATATCGACTGCGACTGCGACCACTACGACTGCGATAGCTGGGACGAGTGCGAGCAGGACAGCTTCTCTTAAATACCACGCGTGCACCAGAGACAATAGATCCCTGTTGTGAAATACTTATAATACGAAGACTAACTTATAAGACCACATAGACATATATTGGGCCCATTCTGAAATGCGCTACTCGCAACTGTAGCGCAGCTGACCAAAATAGAAATACTAGCTCTACAGCGCACCTCTGCTTTTCCACAAAAAGATCGCCCAAAGAGCTACTACAGCTGCATTTAGATTTCGCAGCGCTGCAGGTACGTGCAGCGCATTTAGGAATGTACCCGTTACAAATTTAAGTCTCACACCGGGTTTGTGTTTGTTATATGAAATGTCGGCATCAATTTTATGGTTTTGACCAGAAGAAAAAAAGGTTAAGTGAGAAGTATATAGGCATTATTTATTTTTACGTATATAAATTGTTACCGTGTAAAGTCGCGCTATGTCGTATTCAATGTATAGAGACTGAGGGCACTTATGAATTAATGTTACTTGAATAGGCGTGCCGTTGGATCAAAACGATTTAAATATTAATTTGCTTATTCAATGTGAAATCGGAATGAAGGCGAAGTATTGTACTTTAATATTTGTATTAAGTTGGAAAAAATATCTGTCCAAGTCATTAGTTATATAGTAATAGATAATAAATTGGTGTTCAGAATCGTATGTGTGATAATCACGAAGCCAAATTGTTGATTAGTGTATGTGTAGCAGTATTACGTCATATGGAACGTTGGAGACTGGTATTTTAAGTTACACAAGGGTTTATTGTAGATATAGGATTAATTAGCAGTCTTGGGGGTTACTGAATATTTCTTCCATAAATTCATTAGTTTTAATATGTCCCGCTTACTTAATGTAATCACTTACCTTCAAAACTATTATTATATAGTTTGCATGGAACTAGCATGATACGCCTTTAGGCATGTGAGCGGTGGGACCGAAAAATATTATTATTTTCGATAAGCGTTATTTCTCATTTGTCAGCTTAGACCAAGACTCCATAATCATTAAGATAAGTCCGTCAATAAAGCTTAATACTCTTCATTATTATTCACGTTAAAAATAATTTGAGCTACCTAGGCATCATTATAAAATATCTATTCCTGAAGTTAACAACTATTTAGGTAATTTTGAAGAAACAAGACGACGTACGCACAACTTTGTGCAAAGTCGGCTATTCTTTAAAAATATAATACAAGTACTCACGTAAAAATGAGTGCAGCATAATGACAGTATTTTACACATTTAAATTGTTACTTAAGGATATATAATCATATATGTGTTGCATTCTTTAAATACCCTCCGCCCCTCTCTTGTAGGCATGGGCCATTTCAGTGATTTTTCACTTGCTATTGGTTATATAACGTTTTCATTGCAGGCAACGATAACGTTATATCCGATAGCAAGTGAAAAAACAGTGAAACGGCCCATGCCTATTCTCTTGGTATCGCGCCGCTTAGGTGAGGTTCAGAATTTCCTAGTGTTGCCGCAACAAAAAAATTATCATAGTTATTTTTAATAGGTTGGGATTCAGTTGTAACTACTATTTTTATATTAATGTAATTTATTCTTGCAAAGTGCATATTGTTGATAACGAATTTTATCGGTTTTAATTTTATATTTGCCCGTTCTAGAATTTCGACTTTTTACAAAATTATTTCTCAGAAAGCATAAATGTTCATCAGAATTTTAAAATATAAAATGAGTTGCGATAAAAATCGTATAAGTATTCATGAATGTTTAAAACAATGACCCTATCTTGATCTCAAGTATTATAGCATTTAAAATTAAGTTTTAATTTTAATAGCAAGAAATATTTTTCTCCATTACCTATTGCGTTTAAATAGTGTTATTGATTAATTTATTATTATGTAACTAACTTTTCTAATATTAACATTTTCAACTGCTTATAAACGTATTTTAAACAATACTTAGATAATATATTACTTGATTAATATCTGTAGAATTTCAAAACACTTCTCTTACTATTATCTCATTAATTAATAATAAATAATTTAGAGTAGATTTAGAAATAATAATATTTTTCAAAGCAAATATTTTTCCAAAACAATCAGTATTATCATGATTGCGACTATTGAATAAACTAAGCACTTAGCTTAAAAATGAAATATCTCTATTTATTTATGTTTACAATTAGAATATTAATAAAAAAATCTTTTAAATATTCAAGTAATTAAGCTTATTATACACTGTTTACTCTATGTGTAGATGAGCTTTATAGTTTTTATTATAAAGAGTAATTTGTAATGAAAAGGGATGGAATGTAAAATATGTGAAAACCTGATAAAACCTTACGAATTGTGCTAGGAATTGTAATAGAAAGATGCAATGCTGGTTTTACCAGTCGTTGATAATAATTAACTTAAAGAATTGGTATAATAAGTAGCTCCTTATTAGACATTATAGTGCCCCACCAT
>JAOCPS010581910.1:0-11160 GCA_025505425.1 Graphium colonna | reverse complement strand
TTAGAGTAAATAGTGACTAACTGAAAATTTTTACAGCAATTCTTCATCACTTGTATCCTGCAAAAATGTGATTCCCTTTATTCTGTAGACGCACGAATAACAATAAAATGGCCGCTCCCGCTCGACACAGGTGTCGCACCTCGGCTGTGTTCCCCATATCATAAAATTATGTACCATTTTAAAGTTGCCGTTTTGTTTAAACTTTTCCAAAAATTACATTATACCAATATTGATATTGTTATATTCAAATTATTCTATATTATTAAATATTTATAAGTAATTACTTTTTAAACTTATTTTATTGTGTAATAAGAAACTAACATTCATAGTGCATATTTTTGCACAGGTAACCCCTATGTTTACATTTTGGTGTTTAATTACGAGACTAGGTAAAGGTGATTTATAAGTCACTTACGATATTAAAATAGAGCACTCGGTACTCGATTGCCATTATATCCATGTCATAAAATTCGGGGCATAGTTTTAGCGCAAATTTTCTAATAAATTAATGAAGTGGGGCAGCTGTGACCAACTAGTACGCGTCGACCCTCCCACCTACTTCCGTCTCACTCCGGCCACGACGTGTCCGCTCTGATGAACATGAATTCCGTAATTAATTTGATAACTTTAGATTATGTTTTCTCAATGGTAAATCGATTGAATTTTTTTTATTTTTATTATTCCTATTTATCCCCGCATATAACGTTTTAAAGTATTGAAAGTGACTCGCCAGTCACCCTGTATTTGTAATAATAAAGACCGTCAAAATTTATATGAAAATAGAGTTTTACTGTTTTAACTCTTGTATACAATATACGAGTATAACACTCAAAGGTCAACGCCCCCATATAATAATGTCACAATGTAAGTTTATAATAAAAGATTAAACAATCTTATAATTCCCTTACGTAAGGAGAATAAAGTCATAGGCACGTGCTAGGTACATATCAAATACCTAGGACTAGGAAGCACATATACAGAGATCACATGCATTTGCGTAATTACTAAGCAAACACGGCAAATAACGTTATGTATAGAGTTCGTATTACAAATCGATTGTATGACAAATATATAAAATTCCAAGCCCCAAAATGGGTTTAACAAATCACAAAGCAGAACAAAGAACTAATAACCGACGCAGCTAAGACGTTGGCTGTGGAGACGCAGGTCGTGGGTTCGGTTCAAACATGGAGTAAATATTTGTATGACCTACAAATATTTGTTTCAGATATGGATGTTTGTTTGTCTTTGTGCGATTGATGTTTACAAACATTCATTCGTACATTTTACAAAACATCCTTGTAACACAAGACTTAGACCTTACAAAAAGGACAGCGTCTTTTAATGAATAAAAGAATATTCATATAGAACAATCATTTCTTTGCGATGATTATTTGATTGATATTAAAGTATCACTGCACTAAGTTTAGATTTACAGTCATAGCAATCTCAAAAGGTTTAGGAAAACTATTCCCCTAAACGCGACTCGAAGATACGACAACAAAACAAGCAAGTAATTTCTGACCTTAAGCAATTTTTTATTCTTTATTTCAGGAGCTGAAATCTGAAATTGAAAGTACTATAGACCAAGCATATAATATACTCCATGGAGATATATCAGCGCCCCCGGATTTGGAGCTCAGACATCGATACCTGGGTCCAGGCTGTGACAAAACTCACGAAGAAAGATTCTTTATTTTAGATACGTCAGAAAATAACACTGACATGCATTTTTAAGTATCAGTTTGAATGTGCTTATATTTGTTGTTGCACATGTGTAATGGACAACGATTTTATTATAAAAAGCAGCAGTCAGCCATAACCTTAGTTAATATCAAGAACCAATGAATAGTAAAAGAGAAAACTGATCTCTTGTGCGGAAACAACAATCCCACTATTTATGAATGCTTTTATTTTAAAACATAGCAATATTAAATAATAAAACGTATTTTGAGTAGTCTTATTCAATTATATGTAATTCCCCTACGCAACAAATTATTTTTTTTAAATAATTCAATCAAATACAGCGAGTTTACATTATTAGTGATGAGATTAATAGTACAAAAGTCTATATTTATTTATTTTATTTTTTTATGGAAAAGAACGAGCAGACGGTCCACCTGATGTTAAGTGGAAACACACCACATCTAAAGAGCCGTGAGTGCGTTATCAACCTTAGAAATGTGACACAGTATGCTATTAGATAGGATGGGGCTGTGATTAAGGGTTTCAGTAAACGTAATGAATAAGTTCTATAGTAAAATATTTTTCATTATGTTATTATATTTGTTAGAAGCTTTTATTTACGTTCACCTGCCCCGTAAACTGGTTATGTACAAGGCGTTCAAGGACTTTGGATAGAATAGGTAATATGGATATGGGACGAAAATCTGAACAGGAGGAAGGATTGCGTTTTTTTGGTAATGGTATAACAAGAGCGCCCTTCCAACAAGTTGGGAAGACGCCTTTGTTTATGGAATGGTTTAATATATGGCAAATGATGGAAAGGATGATGTCGAGGATAGGAAGGATCATTTTACGGCTTGTACAGTCACTGCCAACTGCATTTGAAGTAATCGATAGGATACTTTTCTCAACATCACAAGCAGATAATTGATTTAATGTAAAAGAAGGGTGGTCTGGGGTGGGAAATGATGAAAGAATCTTTAACATTTTACTTTTAATATATTCATCAAAATTGGAAGACCCCCAGAAATGTTTATTTAGTGAATTAATATTTATATCTCGCTCGATTTCCCGATCCCCATTGACTTAAGAAATTTCCAGACTTTAGCTGGACCTCCATTTTGAACGTATACATGAATATTATGGCGTTGTGCGACCCTACACACCTTATTGCAATGATTTCTCATTTTTAAATACCTTTCCTAATTGCTATCAGTAGGTTTGCATTTATATCTGGTTTTAGCAGTAGCTATTTTCCTCAAAAATAATTTTATATCTTTGGTTAACCAGGGTGAAGAACGCTGTTTAATTTTTATTTTCTGCACTGGAGCATGTACGTTGTAGAGCTCAATTATTTTATTTGCAAATATTTTTAGGTTATCATCAATACAGCTGGAATCTAGCAAGTTTCTCCAACCGATATTTGCAGCATCCTTGCACAGATCTTCCTCAATCATGCCACCAAAGAAATTTCGACTTAGCTTTATGAGGACGTATCAAATAGGACAGAAAATATCAAATCATGATAGGAAAAGGCGTCAGCAGAGCATTAACCAGACTTTGCAACAAAGTCGGGAGAAGAATCAACAATAAGATCCAGAAGTGAAGAAGTAGTATTAAGAGTGTAATGTGTAGATTCTGAAGGAAGTATAGAGAGATTGCAAGAATCGACAATATATTTGAGTCGAGGAGATCGGAAGTCTTGTTTAAGAAGGCAGGTATTAAAACCACCCATTATTATAGTGTGGGTATAAGAAGGAGAGATATTTTCTAAAATATTTTCGAAAGAGTTGAAGAAATTGGTACGCTAGGAGGGACTGTAATATACCCCTAGTAGTAACTTCTTATGATTAAACTCCACCACAATAAAAATATGCTTACCTGTGTTGGACGGGGGTGGTTGTGTTGACATATCAATTATGGAAAATGGTATATAATCTCGAAGGTATATGGCAACACCACCACCACCGTACCAGGTATGGTCATTTCTAATGAGATGGTAGCCCGGTATAGAATAACTAACGGAAGAAAGACATGGTTTGAGCCATGACTCAGAGACAAGAATCGCATGGATATCCTTTGAGTGAAAAGTTACCAGCATATCATTAAAATGGGCCGGAATACTTTGGGCATTTTTTATGTGAGCTACATTGAAGTTTCTGGGAACATCGGCAAATTTGCTATCACGGATGTCAGAAAGTGATACAAAAATAGTGAAATTATCATTATTACTCTCAGCTGAATAAAAGCTATCAGAATCGATAAAATCATCACTGTCAGACATGACAATTAAATTAATATACAAAAAATATATAAAATAACTAAAAATGTACAGCTTAATCTCAAACTCAAAAATTATTACAACTCCATCTACCAGTTAAGCGTTTAACAAATTTCTATTTTTAAAATTATGTCAGATTCAAATAAAAAAACATAATGAAAATTTCAAGAAAAAACAAATTACACTAGTTACAATACATGAATTAAAAGAAAAAAAGTAGCTAAATAAAATATTATTGCATAAAACTACCCTAAATAATAATCATAAAACAAAAATATATAATCTATGCCACTAACAGTGGTGGTAGTGGTATTAAATACTATGTCGAAAATGTACAAAAAATATTCATGCAAAAGAGAATAATTAAAATATCGACCCCCACAACTAAACATTAAATAAATAATAGACACAAACCAAAAACTAAATTAATAAAACTAAGATGAGGTATAAAGGAACGCAGCAATTATTTGACAAGAATCAATTAACATAACATTGACAGGTGACATTGTTTAACATTTTACAAAAGTTTACGTATTTTGTAAAAAACAAATATTATGAAGGTTTAAACTATTAAAAAAGTTAACAAGTGATAAAAGATAACATGCAAATGTAGAGGTCACATCCTTTCACAGCTTTTGCTGCACTTTTAAGGCCACGCTCGTCCGGGGAAGTACCACCGCCCTTTGTAAAGTCGGCATAAAATAAAGTATGCATAACTTTGGGGATGCCGGATGGCCATGTCTACCCTTTTCTTTTCCCACTCCTATCTTCTCCAAATCCTTAATCACGACCCATCCTATCCAATAAACCAACTGTATCCGATTTCCCAGATTGACAACGCACTCGCAACTCTCCGGAAGTTGCGTGTGTCCATGGGCGATGGGATCAGTTACCATCAGGTGAGCTGTCTGCTCGTTTGTCTTCCTTTCCATAAAAATAAAAAAATAAATGTAAGAGCAGTGCTATGCAATAATTAAAAACACAACATGTAACAAAGTGACTGCAATAAAGAGTCATTACTTTTTATTTGGCGCATTGCGTTTGGACTTTATTGTTGATGCTTTAGCTGTAGATGTTTTAATTTTTCACCAAAATAGTTGTTAGTCGCACTTCACAATTCCAAGTCATATCTGACTACAAACACGTAGAAAAAATTTAATTCGTTCTTATTACATGTCCTTTGCATTGGCGACGTAAGGTATTATAGTCTAGCTGTTTTCAACTACGTATATTTTCCCCGTTTTGCAAAATTTTGACACTGCAGGAACTAGCTAGCAAATACTAAAGCCAAAGAGGATTTAACACTTTCTCGGGATAACGTTTAGAGGGACTCCTCCGTCGGCCGCGATGATCATGCGCTTAGGAACGAACTTCATTGTCGGCAACGTCTTGCTGCACGGCTCCACTCGAAACTTTGAAAAGAACTTAGTCAATCCCACGAGCAATTGCACCTTACCAAAACGTAAACCTGCAAAAAAGAGACTAATTTCATACATATCTTATGTCACAAATTAACATTTTTATTATCATATAGAAGGTATTTCATTGAAAAAAAAATTCAAACTATAAACTTTTTTAAAACAAGCATTGATAGGTATAGTGCTTCTCAAGACGGACCAAATGTGCCCAAATCGTATGGGTTTGCGACTTGTTATTACAGAGTTCCTATGGCCACCTTCTATCTTCGGATCAGCACCAAGTCATCATAATATTGCAATATCACGCAAAATACATACGCATGAAAAATTGCAGCTGAACCACCTAAAGTAAAAAGAGTAAAGGTTCCAGACATCCGATCATGTGAACCACAATTTCGAATAGTTTCAAATATTTTTTTTTGTGGGGATGAAGATGATGTCTCTTAAGGTCACTTTGGCAACACGTTTATGACGAAATCGTAAATTGTCATCGGAAAGTTTTAACGTACCATTAATACGGAGACCAAGTGACATAGAAAACAAATTTTAAAGACCATTCTTACTTAGATCAATAAAGAAAAATATTGATTTCGTTAATTTTTCCAGTCACAATATTAAATGGCAAAATAGAAAGCACAATGTTATGTGTTTGCTCTCATGTCAACTATTTAATTATTTTTTCATTTAACTTCTATGCATAATTTAAAGATATGACGAAAATAGACGGACTTAATGCTAAGCGGGTTTGACTGAAAGACAATGTTCTTTCAGTCAAACATAGGCGTAGTGCAGAAATAAAAACCAGAAAAAAGAGGAGGTGCATAGTTGATGTGAGAAGATGATATAACAAACTATAACACCTAAGATATAGATATATTATCACATAATCTTTCTTTTCACAGCTTTTGCTGCACGTCTACGGCCGCACTCGGGGCCGCACCCGGGGAAGTACCACCGCCCTTTATAAAGTCAGCGTAGAATAAAGTATGCACGACTTTTGGGGATGCCGGATGGCTATGTCTACCTTTAGCTTTTCCCATTCCTTTCCTCTTCAAATCCTGAATCCCAATCCTATCCAATAAACCAATTTTATAGAATTTTCAAGGTTGACAACGCACACGCAAGTCTCCGGATGTTGCGTATGTCTATGGGCAACAGGTTCGCTTGTCTTCAGGCAAACCGTCTGCTCGTTTGTCTTCCTTTCCATAAAAAAAGCAAATTCCATACACCTTTCCATGTCCCTTTTCATTTATCAAAATATTATTTTTTGTTTTTTTCTTCACGCAAGTCTGCAATTAACGCCGACAACTATCAAGACATTATTTTTCTATTCCTGAATAGTTCTCTTTCAATGTAGATATCCAAACTCTCATTGTGTGTCCTACAAGATATATTTATAACTGTAAGGTCATCGTTTGGTTAGTTATAACGTACCAGTAACTAGTCATTACTTGTTAACACACGCATTTATATTATTAGTTAAGAGAATTAGTTTTAAAACTCATAGTTTCAGCTATTATATGCTTATTTTCAATATTTTCAATATTGTTGTAATAAATTATAGTATAAACCAATCTACTAATCAACAGAGAATATTTTATATACTAAACATTTAATATAACAACAATGCCTACCAACTCTTCAGTAATCCGCAAATTTTATGATAAAGCGGTCCAGAACATGTAATCTAAACATATAACTTACCAATACAGTTTCTGGGTCCATTTCCAAAAGGTAAAAATGCGCATGTGTGTATTTTACTAGCATTTTCTGGAGAAAATCTCTCAGGGTCAAATTTGTCCGGATTAGGCCAGTGCTTCTCATCACGTTGAATGCTCAAAAGTGGTATGAGCACTATTGTATCTTTTTTGACAATGATTTCTGTTCCAGGCAACTTGTAATCAGTTTTTGCTCTTCTCTGCAAAGGGTCTAATATAGGATACATGCGTAATGTCTCGTCTAATACCATATCCATATAACGCATGTCGCTAAGTGTCTCAAATGTCACTTTTCCTTCATGTTTTTTAAGCACTTCATCCACTTCAGCTATTAATTTATTTTGAATGTCTTGGTTCTTTGCGAGTTCGTATAACATAAAGCCAATCGTGCTAGCACTTGTCTCATATCCAGCCGTATAGAAAACGAACGCCTGCGCAGCAATAACATCTTCAGTTATTTCCACCGATATTTGCGCGGTGTCGTCGTGTCTCTTTGTACCATTTACGTAACGTTGTTGTCTCATCTCCAGGATCAAATCCATGAAGTCTTTTCTATTTGATGGTACGCCGTTTCTCTGCTTAATAACGGTTGAGACAAGCTGTTGAAAGAACTCGGTGATCTCCTTGGGAAACAGGTCTATGTTGATCTTTTTTAATACTCCCGGAAACATCATGTCTAATTCATCTACGAATGATGGATCAGTTGTAATTTTATATAGTTTTTCAAAGAAATCCATTTTGTCACTTAACGTGTCAATATCTAATCCGAAAGCGCAAGCAGAGATGGCCGCCATTGTGTACTTTTGGAATAACGTGTGTACATCGAATTCCCTTTTCGTCTCGCATTCCTCTTGGAGATAGTCAAGAAATTTGTTCCCACGCTCTTCTAGCAAGTAAATCATATTCTTCAATTTTCCCGAGGAGAACATCGGTGTGAAACGATTCCTCAACACTCGCCATCTGTTGGTATCAGTATGGAACAGGTTAACACCTAAGCCTTTGTCGCTAAGACAGATACCACGATCGGAGAAATGGTCAAAATCCTTGATGAGAACGTGCTTTATCACGTCCAGATCACGAAGCAATAGACATGGCGTGGTCATTCGGTATATACCCACCACTTTCTCGTCAGGGAACTGATCGTAGATTGTCTTGTAAACAACTGCAATGTTTTGCTTTCGAAGAGCAGACTTTACAAGATTTCCAAATAGTGGCACTGGTTTGGGCCCCGGAACATTTCTTGTCTTCCAATAAGTAAATGTTCTCGTCACATAATAATAAAATAAAACACATATTGTTGTTAATAGAGAGATCAATGTGTAAGCAGAAAACATGTCTTCTAATCTATCTTAGAGCCTGTACGGAACTAAGTAAAAACTACTTTGCTATCTATATTATAGTGATGAGCCTGATAAATAAGAACAAACTTGAGGAAAAAATACATATGAAGGCCATGATATTTATTGTGTTTTGTGTCAATAACAAGTTATTGTAATAAACCATTGTTTATTCCTTATCCGCGTAAATTATTCAATAGATTTCCGATAATGAATCCTGTCAGTCGTATACAGTCAGTTATATACAACCTATATATCAATTATTCGATCAACTATTATCACTTTGTGCTACAATTTTCAATATGTGAAAATATTGCTACAGACTGACAAGTTTAATTTCACAGAAAATTGCAAAAACCGACTTCAAACGTATTAAAAGTGCCTTCAAAGCCTTTCAAAACTCTATCTTCTGCGCTATTTTGATTTAAAAAATAAACTGCTAATTCGATTTTTATAAAAATTTTGTAGGACCATTTTGGAAGTATACCTTTTCAGACAAAAAAATAAGTCATAAGTGGGGGAAATACACGCGAGCAAACAAAAAAATAGAAATATCCGAATTGAGAGCCCTCTTTCTTTTTGCAGTCGGTTAAAAAAGATAAAGTTAATTGAAGACAATTTCAACAACTATCAGATAAAAAAAAATATTCTTTCAAATCGGTTCATGTTGCGGAGATATGTGCGAATATTCCTCTAATCTACCCTAAAAAAAGACGGATACATGAATCTGCATAATCTGCACGAGTGGCATTTGGAAAAACCACACATAATGCGAGAAGATCGATCTCAGTATCGCTTTAAAATAAATATGTGGACCGGCATTTTAAATGGAAAAATTATTGGGCCATTCGAGTTACCAGAAAATTTGACCAGCGAGGTTTATCTCGATTTTATACAAAACCATTTACCAAATTTACTTGAAGACGTCTCACTTGACTTTTACAGAAGCATTTGGTTTCAACAAGATGTCTGCCCAGCACATTATACTCGCTCAGTCAGAGAATTTCTCGATCTGGAATACCGAGGTAGATGGATAGGACGGTATATATAATATCCATTCTTATTTTTAATCTTTATTAATGACCTCTCTTTTTTCATAAAATAATTGTGCGAAACTGCACTGTTTTCCATGTTGTGTAAGTGAATTGTAATGTGATAAGTTTCGACGTAGTGCATAGTGCCCCATCGCATATATTGCGTTGGCTTACTTATCGTAATTTTGTGTTAAATGCAAAGGAAATCAAATGTATCTTATATATAATGCCAAAGGTAAAAAGGCAAGGCATAAATCTTTGGTTACATAATGAACTATTACAATTGTTTTGAATTCCACTGTCTGCAAATCTTGAATTCGACTTTTTAGGATTTACTCTGAACTCAGGTTTTAGTTGAGTCCCTATATTTCATCTACCACAGATAGACTAACACCGTTGTATTCGCGAAACGAAAAGTAAAATTTTATAATAATATTTACATTATTTTATAAAAATAATTATTATTATTATTATTTAGGCTATAAAAATATTTTTCTCGTCCGGCTGGGACGTCTAAACATATTAAATAGTATTATATAAAATACATAATAAAATATATAATAACGTAATACTATTTTTATGTGGTGGATAAATAGATTTTTTTCTCGTCTAGCTGGGATGTATTTATATAAATAATAAACTAATTCAATTTGCAAAATAAGATAAATGGTTATATAATACATATATATGGAATAAATAATAAAATACATATAATACGTATACATAAACTTTACATAAATAGATATAGCCCAGCCAGACGGTAGCCCTCGCCAGGGGAGACTATTATTATTATAAAATAATGATAAAATGGTTTTTCTTAATTGTTTTGACTTAAAAGTCTTGATTATCATTTAAATGAAAGATTACTCTTTGCTGGTATTATTTACTAATTGTGCAAAGTTCATTGTTTCCTTATACCTTTGATTCTTCATCCCAATGATAAATCACAATAATAATAATTTTGTATGTATGCAGATTAATGTCATGTGCAAACTTTTCTGTCGAATCAGCTTTACCAAATTGGACTTGGTCTGCCATTGACATTTTGTAGTTTTGTAGTGGTCGTATACATAATGAAGTAAATACTTACAAATTGATGGATCAGTTATATATTATTTAATGTGCGATATCATATCTCCCATGCAACAAATCGATACTAATCAGGAGCTCAACTCCAAAATGCAAGTTTGGCGCCCGTGGTAAATGCTCGGCCAATCTAAATTTATTATATAATACGAATATATTTAGCCGCGTGGTCTTGTGGTATAAATAACATCAACTGAAGGTCGAGTGTTGTTGTATCTTGGTTGAGTTAAGGCAATATGGACTGATCAGTCGATTGCCCGAAAATTAAGATGATCCATGCGTCGGATGGGCATGTAAAGAGTCGGTCCCGGTTGTTAAGAACACTTTTGAAAGATGCTATAAGATGTCAATGCCTGGATAAAATAATGATAACTAATTCATCATTAGAATTCGATTTATTTTTCAATTTGGTTGCGCAGTTCAGATTCTAGTCGCTCTATTCATATACAGGATGATTGGTAATAGGTGTAAAAGACTTGGAGGGGCTAAAGTATAGCTCGTATCCTATATATCTATATATGGAATACCACATCCAAACGCAATGGTTCTAGAGTTATTAATTTTTTTAATATTTCTCAAAAAATTCCCGATTTTCTAGTA
>JAOCPS010581799.1:0-11161 GCA_025505425.1 Graphium colonna | reverse complement strand
TTTAATTAATGTAAATGAAATGTATAATGATTAGTATTAGCAATGAAGGCTAGTTGTAACTGTAATGGTAATATGGCATACAAATTATTTAGTGGAAGATGTAACAGCTTACTCAATAAAATGCTCTTTCTGTAATATTATTTAAACACACCTTCGGGCAGTTAAAGTCTGTCTGCTTTAAAGTAGTCCAGAGAACTTATGCATTGTAATTTTTATGACAGTTAAAATTATATCTATGGATGAATGCATTAGTACTTTACAGCAAACAATTTACATGATGTTAATGTAATAAATTTTCCCATTCTTATATATTTTTTTTTTTTCGATTTTATCATACCTAAAATATTAATATAAGGAGAACCTAAAGATTATAGTATCTAAAATAGTACATAATATTAATTTAACACATTATTTAAAAGTAACCATTAAGTTAGTTTGTAAGAGATCATAGAACTATATGAAGTGAAACTTTAAGTTACTCTACCTCCTGTCACTTAGTGCTAGAACATTTATTATTTAATACGCTAGTAGTTAAATTTTAAGTTTGTTATTAATTTCCATTTAGCATTTGTTATTTTCATGTTGGAATACCTGTCTTTACACGTTTACTACTACTTACTACTTCACAATTTAATATTTGTAGTTACACATAGTAGTTATAAACTATAGGCGTTTTCAGCGGTCATCAAAATTAATAAAGTTGTACAATTATCTGACTAATGTTTCTTATCTTCGATACATATCCAAAAGATTGAAATAACAATAATTGACCATCTATTCCAATTGAGTGTTGTGGCCATAAGCCACGTCATTAAGCCTAAAGCAGTAATTTGCTATACCGTCATACTGTTTACCCAAAATCAATCATACTGTTTGTATGTAATACCTAATAAACATACAATTTAGAAGTTTTAGTAGCTATGTTCCAAGACACAGCCACACTAGAAGCGAGTTTGTGGGTAAATACGTAAAAGATAAAATCGTTTGCCTGCTGAGATCAATATTTAGCCTTTACCGTAGAAAGGTCTGGACAAAAAATTTAAATCAGATTGATGCCAAATATATCGATTAAATGCATGCATATACATTATTTCTACTTTTAGATAACGTTTTCTCGTTGAGTTATTTATCAATTATCGATGATATGAAATACATGAAAAGTTATATATTTTTTTTAATATTTTTGTACCTTAAAAAATAAAAACTTTATGAAATTTTGCTTACTATTACATAACCGTTTTCTTAGCTCTTCAACAAAAAAGCAGGCAAAAATTACTTAACTCAAAATAACTATTGAAATATCTTGCTAATAGTTTTAGTGCGCGCCTGTCCCAATTTAGGAGGAAAACTAGCAGGTTAAGAAAAAGTAAAGTTTTTAAAGAGTTGTTTTTTCAAAAAAACTTTCGTCGCGTGCGTTAATTTTCATTTACAAAATGGCGCCGTGTTTTTTGAAATGAATACACTCACGATTCTAAATTGATTTTTAATTTTAATTTCACAATCTCTGCTTTATACTTTAGAATGCCTTCTGATATTTGATGTAATATCTGACGCCATTGATACGGCCGTTTTAAACACTTTGTTTTTTGTTGGGAGTAAGACAAGCAATCGCAACCACATCTCGACGTTCATCGATGAAAAAATATTTTTCAACGGTAGTGAACTCTTAAGGGTTTATGGTTTGTTTAAATTGAATCAACATGTACAAATACAACTCTTAAGAAATTATTTCTAGTGTGCATCGCGGTACTATTTACATATAAAGTTAATAAAAATTTCATTGTATTCTCCATATGTATTGATAGATATCATAAATATTTCGTCAAAATTAAGTTATGATTAAACATGAAGGTTGTATATTAATAATAAATGGAAAATAAATGTTGTGAACCATGTGTCTATATAAAAGATAGGTTTCCGGAAAACTCAAAAAACACTAGAAGGCTTTAGGAAATAACCAAATAAACTCCCGGCAGCAACGTGGTGCTCCAAGCTATAAAACGACTTCGAGTTCAACTAATATTTCAAACAACCCAGAATGGATGGTCTTGATGCATAAAAACGAGGAGGGCCAACTCTAAATAATATGTTAGTGGCAAAGAAAAAGAAGACATTGAAATGGAGAAGAAACTCTTATACGGTCATCCGGCTTAAATCCTTACCATGCTAATACGGTGAAACAATAACATATGGCGTTATTATTCAAAAATAGAAACGGGCCAATGGAAAATAAATCTGTAAAAGTATATCTTTCACAAAATTTTTCACCGTTGTAAAGACGCGATGAAAAGAAGTCGGTGGAGGCAGATCCTATCCAGATATAATTCTACACACGATCTTCAGACACGACGGACCCACCTAGAGATCCTTCCTAATAAAATAAGAAAATCGTAAAAACGTCTAATAACAAAAAGCCTTACATCCAGAACAGTAAGAAGACGTGTCGCGATCTGTGACTTAAGGACAGCCTATAGACAAAAGGAAACTTCGAGATGATTTTTATTATTTATTACTGACATAAACACGAATTAAGCTCAATAATAGCCAAAGGACTTTAAGAGAAAACACATATTTTAAAAATACAATAACTCCAAGGAATCTTGTAGTTATTGTTTATATGTCAAAATAATCACATTCATTAAATTCTACTCTATCGATTCACCCGGTAGTGTTGAACAGAATTGATTTATATATTATATTTACAACGGGCATAAACAAATGGGTTTTAGAACTACGCATTGGCAAAAATAAGTTTGAAGAAGTATCCAAATAATATTTTCCGCGGATGCAGAGATCTGAATGTCGTTTATAATACTTTTGCATGACAACACGAAGCAATGTAGCTTTGCCGTAGCCATTTTGAAATTTTCACAACTAGAGCATAAATGGCTGACAACTGCTGTAGGACCATGTACTACAATTTTTCATTTTGCTTTTTTTTAAAAAAAAGCATTTTCCTGGAAAACTCTACACATATAACTATTATATGAGAATTTAAGCTACATAGCACAAAATATAGATAAGAGGTATTACCAGTAGCTAACCTTTTTTTTTGATGCATCAATATAACACCGCCACTCATCAAAATAAACAAATAAAATCATTCTGATACAATTCCCAATTTATGCAGTAGTTTATAATTTTCAACAGGACATAAACCTTTTGTGAAAATATCAGCATATATGTATTTATAATTATTAACATCTCGTACAAAGTAATATTTTACATCAATGTGTTTTAAACTATTGTGATTTCATGATGAAGGTTTCTGAGATACACTGCTTCCCGAGCTGTTTCAGACAGAGCAGTATATTCTGCGTCTGTACTGGAATTGGGATTTCGTTTTTTGCTTTCTGCTTTGCCATAAAATAGCAAATCTAGACATTGTGAAGCAAAAGCATGTATACGACTTTCTGTCTAAGGAGTCAATAGCCACGTCACTATCCACAAAACCCTGTAATTTGCTATCATCCTTACAAAATCTTAAACAATAAGTTTTTGTATATTAGAAATATTTTAAAATACGTTTAGCATAATGCCCATGTGTACGATTTTAAGAAGTATTAAATTGACTCAGAAAACGGAATAGGAAATGTCTGGCCTAGTTAGTACGCCTAAAACGTTAATAAACCAATCAACTTTTTAGGATTATGGAAGATTAGGTACACCTTCATCAGCTTTCTTAATATTTAATTCACATTCAATTGGTGTTTTACATATTCTACAGCTTGACTTATAAATCGATAAGCAAACTTTTCAATATACTGTTGTTAATCTAGAGTTATTAAATTTTATTTTTGTTTACATTTATTCTCACGTCTAAATATTGTCTTAAAGGTCCTTTTACAGGACAGGAGTTATTGCATTTTCATTTTTTCAAATCCCCGTTCTAAATCGCTTATATTGAACTCTGCCCCCAAAACACGTCTCAAATTATCAGTTTTAACAGTTGAAATATCGTCAACATATAGGACCACTTTAAAATCACCATTTATTTTTTTGTGGCTTTTACTGACTAATTTTGAAATCCAAGGTACAAAATAATTTTTTTACTCACTGATAGGTTGCGAGAAAAGATTGTTTCGATTAAGAGAATTTTTCATTTCAAAATCTTATCCCCAATTTTGTTCACAAAGCCATCAGATACTGAAACGTAAATGGTTTCTTTCGAAAAATGCTGTAGTGACAAACCATCAACCATATTTAGAACAGCGCCAGCCTTCTGTGCCATAGTTTGTTCCTTACTGCCGGTGTAGCCCATATTCGACGTTGTGTGTGGAATCTCAGCTTATATACACCATCCGATAAATCAGTTATAGCTACCAAAAATTGCTCTTATTTCAAATGTAGCAGTGTTTTTATCAAAACTGACATTATTGCCATTTTTTACTTAAAGAGAATAATTTAGTTATCAAACTAGGCACACATAACAAATCTTTCACGTATATCTCAAAAACCACGTTGACGTCTCCGGAACAAACAGTTGGTACTTTTGATTTATAAGCTACCACAATTTTAGTACGTTCGGTGTATAGTTTGTGTTTCTCATCCAAGAGTCGTTCGCTATCATATGTGCACTCGCGCCGTCATCTACGTACCACTCTGTTTTGTTAAACCTTCCATTCAGGAAAATGACATTAAATATGCATTTGTTTTTTTTCTTCAATAACGGGCACTGATTTCGATAATGATAATATTTTTTACATTTTTAACATTTTATTATTTTTGTAAAGGAATCTGTCACTGCTGTCACTATTTTCGTGTTCGACGTTGAAGGACCGCCCGATTTTTTTGACTTAGTGTGACCAGTGTGTAATTTAGTTCGCGCGGCAAATGCAGCTCCGGTATCCATGCTGTGACTGGTTACTTCTATGTCCAGTGATTTAGACTTTATAATGTGCAGTTATCGAAATAACAGTATTTAATTGCCATGATCAGGGGTATATAACGATCAGACAGACCCGCTAAAAGTAATATGGCAACCCATTCGTTTGTAATAATAAAGCCCGTGCCATTTAACCGCAGGGCTGTCTCGACCACTAGAGTCACATAAGACGCCATAGAAACACAGTTTTCTAGTCGTATGGATATCAAATGTCGCAGCAAGGTTATTTTTCTTAAAAACCGGAATCATCGTACATTGTTTTTAATCTAGTCTATAAATTTGCATAGTTCTTGGTATTTTTATATGCACAAAAATGACGGGTTTGTAGTTAATATTGGCTTTGCCTTCGTTTTTGCACCGTCCATTGGCTAACTTCTAAATCTAGCATCAATTTGATGTACTTGTCTGTCCCTTCGAGCACCAACAAATGTATTTCCTATTAAAATGTAATAATCATTTGTACAATAATTATAAACAATTAACATATATTAAGATGAATTATAAAAATATTATCAAATATGTTACAAAATATATGCTTTCTTGCTAAGTTTTTATAATACTTGGTTTTTAAATATTATATTGTAAAAGAAAATCACTCTAAGTAAATACTCAAAGCTATTTATTTACCCAAGGTTTAATTCTCTTGACGTATTGATTTGTTAACTATAATAATAGGTAAATGTTATACTTCGATTTAGCAATCGTCATTTGATTCTATTATGAAAATTAAAGCAGTATCGTTTATTTTACTTTTAGTACATTTAAACATTGTAACATTATTAAAATTTAAACTGGCTGGACCATTGTGTCTTTTTTGCGTAAAATTTAGTGATTGTTAATTATATTACATGTCTGATTTTTTTTAATTTTTAAAAATAAAACGAAAATAATGTGATGTTAAAAAATGTCATTAAAGCGAAGTGTTTATGCCACATAAATAAAAATATGAGTTTTTATGCCGCACAAGGCGCAAATGCGGCGCTTTTTTCGTATAACAGAATATTTGTTATCATTTTATTTTCGCTTACCGTTTATAACAATAGTTTTGCAATAACGATCATCATATTACGCCTACGGCACTTTAATGCTGACTTAAGTGTTTGTTTTACATGTTAAGCATTCTCAATACAATTCTATCTAGATATTATACATCATGAACAAAAAATAATTCTATTTTAATTCTCGTTTGCCAAATCAAGGGTTATAAAGAACTGGCTCACATTAGCAAGTATCTTATAGATATGTCCAGAAGGGGAGACTGATAGAGGTACTAGTATCATAACAAACTTTATATAGCTCTAGCTGCCTACTACACGAAATTGTCATTTAATAATAAATATCAGATACATAAAGACCTCCTGACCGAATTTCAGCTATGACAGCCTAAATGACCTCTATAATAAATATTATTAAATCGTTGTCATTGACCTAGTATCAATTCCAATAGTGTAAAATTTAATAATTTTTCTAATAAAATTATCTTCACGCAGGTATGTTTCAATTAACTTATCAATATTCAACGATAAAAATATGTCGTTGGGTAATATAAATAATTTTATTAATTGGTGCTGGCATTTCATCCGGTGCCCCTTTTGCCTTTGGCGCCTGATCATTGCTAGGTCTCTTGTATTGATAAATAAAGGCGAAATGTTTTTATTTTACACAGTGGCAGTGGAATATACACTGCCAATTAATTGTATACGTAGCCTAGGTAAAGTTTGAATGGCGAACAATATTTATAATATTTCATACATTGCCTAGACGCTTCAGTTATTATATATTACATAGGTATTATGGTAAGATTCTTGAGATATACCAAGTGCAGGTAACACTCTTTACTTCACAAATACATCAAATAAGAAATATTTAGTCAATATTATGTGCATCTCAACGGCATTTATTGATGATTGTTGTTAGTAGTATATTTAGTTGTGAGATTCTCTTATATGTTGCAGTTATAAAACAGACTGTTATGCTATCTCTTCATTTTAGGCAATTCTTCAAACTCTTTTGTAGGTGTTTGATTTGCACAGAGCAAAGATTAAATAAATACATGACCATTAAACATTCTAACTACGATGGTTCATATTATATGCATCAAGATAGAATTGTAAAGAATTTATTTAAATTAACATGTTTATCAAAGATAGGCAAATACATAACAATGATTACAAAATTTACCAATATTTTGAATCTTCTTAATGACCTGGAAATAACAATGTGCATGAATGCGAGGTAAGATATATTTAGAAAGCTTTTTTCTATCTTTTAAACTCCGTTCATTTGCATTACTTTCCAATAAAGCTGCTAGTTTATTTTACAATATCCTAAACCTTAACTAAAATTAAAAAAAAAAACAATTTAGAATATATTTAAAGTAATAAAAAAATCAATATGAATAGATGAAAGGAATCAAAAATTTAAGGTGTTTATTATTTTTTTTTTACAATAAAAGGCCAGTTAATTGCCTAGACTGCCTAAAGCCAAAACCTTAAAGTTTATATTCACGGCAAATTTTAGAAGTTTTCCTATGTTAAATGACACCATTGCTGAGGCCTGCCCATATTTAAATATGGACAGGCTTTATAGCATTTACTAAACAGGGAAAGGGTAGAGGCCGTTAATGGGAACGAAGGTACATATTGCGTGTAACTTATAGAGCTGTGCATAGAAAATTTTTAAAGCCTTACATGAGGCTTACATGACACTTAATTTAAACGTTGCAAGTTCGCATGAGCAACTATAAAATCAGCTTGAAATCAATAATCGGTCAGCGTTGAAGTAGTCATTTCCTTAAAAATATATATTTTAAGGTTTGAACTATATATAAACGACATAAGTTAATAGAAACGTAATAATATTCCTGCAGGAGCAGTGATATTCAATTTTACGGTGTATTTTTGAAACAAAATGCCGCACGGTGTTAAGAAGACTTCTATTTTACTATTGTAAGCGAACGATTTTTTATAAATGTATTATTATAGCCCCTAAACAATATGGTGGTCACTGACGAGATGGCCCGAACGTGTTCCTGAGGTTTGGGGATGATGGATTTTTACATAGACATTTAAGGTTTTATCTTGAATAGCTCGCGCAAAATCAAACGTCTGGGCTGTCTCGTCACTGACTACCGTTACCATTAATGTATTTTTTTCAAATATAATTAAAAACTTGTTTTCCTCATATTTTTCAAGTTAAGATCCTTAAGAATATGTCGTAAACCGGATTATACAAAATTATAATTAGTTTTGAAGGTACAAGACATTTTGCAACGCATCATCTTATGCAATAAATAGTAGATGTTCCCGGACAACTGGAAGACTCATTCTTTCCACAATTTTTTTGCACTCGACAAAAACCTTCGTGTTTATAATATATACCTGAAAGTCTTACAGTAGGGATCTAGGATCGCCGATTAATCCAAAGCTAGTAATAAATGTTATTACCCTAGTTATTATTTTGGAATCATTTCTTAAATTCAAATACGTTTTTCCGAAACCACTTTTTTGAAGTCATCTGAACCCACCAAATTTAATAGAAATCAATCAGGTACAACACCTGATTGATTTCTATTAAATTTGGTAGAAATTTTTATATGTATATTTCTCTTGGGTCTCCCTTGTATTTTAGCAAATTTAGGTTTGAATATTTAAAAAAAATCAAAAATGTCAAAAAAGGAGGTAATATTTTTTCATGTCGACGCATGTTTGAAATTTTTTTGTTTTTTTTTTACTTAGGTCAATCCGATATCTACACCTTTACTGAATCAGTATATGTTTTTGATCACTACAAGAGCTGAAATTAGGTCAGGTAGGATGCATTGTGTTTTTTGTTGCCCCTACTTCACCAGCCTGGAATAATTTTATTCAATAGATTTTAATTTTTTTTTACTTTCAATAAAAGTACACATTATATAAAAATGCATGGTAAAAAGTTTTTAATTTTTTTTAATTATCATTTAAAAATGCTAAAAATTGAGCATATAGCTATCAGGGCTACCAATGTATGAGGGTTCTCTGTTAAGGTGATTTGTTTTGTTATTGAAATTATCTATGGATATTAATTAAATACGATATAATAGGACTCTGGAACTTCATTTTGTAGAGATTTAGAGAGATTTATAATTGAATACAAAGAATACATCATGTACTACGTAGGTCAGACGAAAGGATTAGGGGTAGGTTTCCTAGTAAATAATTCAATAATAATTCAGGCATATGCACCTACTGAAATCTCATCCCAGGATGAAATAGACAACTTTTACCAAGAGTTGGCAAAAACTCACGACTCAATTTCTACGAAGTACATAATCTCTAAGAGAGATTTCAATGCACAGATCGGAACTCCCAATAAACATGAACGCTCAGCTACCGGTATACATATATGGCTATGGTAAGAGGAGTAATCGAGGTGAGAGACTTATGTAATACGCATTAGATTACAATGTTAAAACAGCTTCTAATAAATTTCCGCAACGTAGATGCTCTAAATACACTAATATAACTCTGAGTGAAATCGGCAGGAGAGCTTAAGATTTAAGCAGAGATAAAAATGATGACTGATGATGTTCAATACATATTTGAATATTTTATGTATGTACATAGATATGAGAATGAATTTCAAACACATTTTTATTTCCGTGGTTTAAATACTACAAACAAATATGAATAATATTCTTTACAGTTATTAAAAGAAATCTGTTTCGAGAAAGGAATGAAATCTTTTTCGAGACAATTTACACACTTTGATAACAACATTTTACAAAAACTTTAAAATATTTTAGTTTATTGACTAACTTTGAATATATGAATTCAAATATTCGAACCTGATTAAACATACTATACTAAATTAATATATTTACTTTTAGAAAAAGCAACAATTGATTAAAAACATACCAACTCATTCAATAGTTACATAACAGTCACTCCAAATTTTTAATATTCATTTTAATATTTTTAATATTTTAGGTATCTGAGAATAGACCACTATTAAGAGTTAGGATAACAACGTTATTTATGCTGTTAAAATATAACACCGTAACAAATAAATAGATAAACAAATGAGCACAATATTAGTAAATTGCCAGATTATTTATACTGTATTGCAGATAATTAACGCGGGTAGCATAAACAAATCTATTAAATTGTTTGTTAGTAGTTATCCATAACATGAATTCTCATTGTTATTCATTATATTATTAAAACACACCACACCGTTTTTATCGTTTAACACTTTCATGTGAACAGCGTATGTGTGCGATATATTTCGGTGTTATCACGTCCGTCGATATTTATTATTTTTACAGAAAATAGAGAAACCAACTTTAAAGGCCTCAAAACGTGAACTTTTGTGAAACTATTTACTTTTGATATTAAAACTTTAAGAAAAACCGTTAAATCAATTTTTATAAAAGTTATACGCGATCACATCGTTATTATGTTCTTTTAAATAAAAAAGATCTTTTAAAATCGGTTTATAAAATGCGGAGAAATCCTGTGGAAAGAAATTGAAGTTTTTTTTGGGAAAAGAGGGAAACAAGCCAGCGGCACACCTGATAGTAAGTGATTACCGCCACTCATGGCCTCCCGCAACACCAGAGGAATTACAGGAGCGTTGCCGGCCTTTAGTAGGTATCAATCCGAACTATTCCTCTGAACACTCTCGGTGGTAAATGTGGTATATGTGCTTAGAGATGCAACATCTCTTCGCAAGGCCAGTGAGTCTAGCCGATTCCAAAGGACTGGATCGTCGACAATTCGAGTAGCTCGACGTTGGATGCGGTCAAATGAAAGGAGCTGGTAAAGGGGTGAACCAGCCCAGAGGTGAGAACTACGCTATGTGTGGCCGTACCTGCGCCTCTTATACCTCTGCCGCCGTAGTCTAGTGGTATGGGCGCTTGCTTTGTAAACCGGAGGTCAGGGTTCGAATCCCGGGTACAATGACTTTGTGTTGTCGTTCCTTAATTGGATTAGGGTAATGCGGGTTGATCACCCGATTGCTTGAAAAGAGAGATGATCCATGCGTTGGATGGGCATGTAAAAAGTGGGTCCTGTACATGATCTCTTTTCGATCGTGTAGGATATCCGTCCCATTGGGCTATGAGAGTAAAGGAACAGACAGTGCACTTGTGTTTGCGCGTACACTTGTGTACTATATTATCTTCTGCGCAGTTGGCTAATCTCAGATTAGATTGGCCGCCGTGGCCGTAATTTGGTCAGGAGGACTTTATTTATTTTATTTATTGTATATCTTCAGGCGGTCTGAAAGCTGGATATA
>JAOCPS010581688.1:0-11161 GCA_025505425.1 Graphium colonna | reverse complement strand
CTTGCCTAGTGTGGTGCCAATGGATAATTTTTTGTTATGTAATTTTCCTTACTGTCAATAAATGTATTTTTATTATTATTATTATATCAAGGTCAGTTTTATACTGATCCTAAAAAAACGGACTCGCCTCTTTACAGCCTTTCGCCATTCTGGACGCTGTGCTGCTAAATCGTCCCACTGAGAGGACTCTATGTTGCATCTTTTTATGTGTCATTTCTGACCGTCTTTATAACGAAAGAGCTGTCCACCATGTTTTCGCTTGCCCTCTTCTAGTTCAGAATAAAAGATGCGCTTCGCCACTCTCTCCTCCGCCATACAACACGAGCAAAGCTGCCGACGCATTAAGTAGGCCTCAATGCTACTGACATTGGCTTTGATAAGACTTTCTTGACTACAACTGCAAAGTATAAAACAAACAGTGTGAGTGGTAGAACACAGCCTTGTTTCACCCGACAAGTGACGCAGCATTGCATGTTGTTATGCAGGAGCCTCAAAAGTCCGACGAACTTTTCCGTGTACCCCAGTTTCTCCAGCACCAACCATGGTACTTCACGTGGCACACTGTCGAATGGCGACTGTATTTGACGCACGGAAAATATGGCTTCACAGGTCGGAAGCCAAACTGGTTTTCGCGCAGAATGTTTTCAAACAAGTCCTTCAGGCGATTCAGTAGAACTCTGGCGAAGGCTTCTCCAGAAACTGACAGCAATGAAATGCCACGATAAGAGTTGCAGTCTGATCGTTCAATTTTATTCTTATATTTGAAGTCCTTCGGAACTCCCTCTTCCTCCCATATGAGAACAAAAACTTTCCAAATCAGTGTGTGCAATCGTCACCACCATATTTCACTAGCTCTCCTGGTGTACGCTAACCGCCCGCATATTCTGCTACTGTCTGATGGCAGTGACAACCTCATCTCTTGATAGAGGCTTGTCCAGCTCGAAGACTTACAGAAGTTGCGGCATTGAGCTAATGTTTTGTAAATCAGCCAATCGATCTACATTAAGCAAGGTATTAAGATGTGCAGCCCAACGTATAAGCACATCCTCCTTGCTCATCAGGAGACGTATATTGTCTAATGACCTTAGAGGTACTTTAACTAGATAAGAAGTGCCAATTATAAAACAAATTAAAACGCAGACCCATCACGCGGAGGCAAGACGGGTTATGTCAGACTCTCACTGACTAAAAACTCCACGTTGTTTCACCTCGGCGCATATAGGCAGGGCCACGGGAACGCTTTTTCACACTTTCGCGACCCCACCACCGTTGGCCGCCTAAGCAGCCCCTCCTCGGGGGCCACGCCGAACAACGAGTGTGCCTTCCTACTCAATTTTCTGCGACAAACTCCCCCGAGTAAACGCCCGAGGCCTTGGGAGTCAGTAGAGTAAGTCCCAACGAACAACAAGCTTCCCGGCCCCAGAGGCGGATATGATGCAGGGCTCTGTCGCTCACCCAGCCTTAGGAGGCAGATATCTACCCCCCGCGGCCGATGCTGTAGTGCGCTAAGTCCGCTAAGTCGCGTGGGATAGGGAGAGCGGCCTCTACCAACGAGCGGATCTACCAACACTCCTCTTTCCTTGCGACTCCTTCTTGGTTGCAGGGCCCAGGGGACAGTGAAAGTTCAGGGGCACTTGTCCCCGCCTAGACGGACCAGAAGCGAGGCAAACACATCACTACGCCACCATTAAAAACTACTGTCGGTGTGCTGCTGTTTCACATCATCGAAGTTTTTATAATCCATATTAATGACATCTGGGCGGTATTTGACCAAATTTAAAATAAAGTAACAATCATTCAAACATATGGTATAGTGATAAAAATTATTTTATTTTTATCATTATATGTTTGAATGATTGTTACTTGATTACACATCAACGGATGATTGGATTTGTACAACATTTGAAATATATTTAGTTTGTTACCTGGACGAATAAAATATATTCTACGGAATGCGTTTTGAACAACACAAAAATAAAATAAATTAAACTAGGTTTATTTTTAATTTTATCATACGACGTTTCGAACCATTTACCTACATATGTAGTTATTGCGTAGATCTGACTAAAAATTATTATTCAAGCTGAAGAACATCAAACGCCTCAGTTATACCCGTGACCATGAACGCTGCAAAGAGATCAAAACGTCTGCTAAAATAAAATAAAAAAAAATAGCGATAAAATCCGTAAAGTTGATTAATTTAAAATGTCAAATATTCGCTTTAGTCTTAGAAACTCCAAAAATAATTACGCAAGTGAAATCGCGTGGAACAGTAGTATTTTTATAAACATTTTTGTAACTGACCCATAGCAAGGTTCAGCCCGCGCTGCTAGTGTAAATGCAATATGTTATATTAACAGCTTATGTGGATTATGTACGCACACACATGTGCGCTATTTACGCTAGGGCCAACACGTGTCGGCCAACGCTGTCGAACGGCTGATTGAGCCGCGCCGGGTCTAATGGACCCCCGCAATTTGTCGGTTATCGGTCGCATTGTGTAACGTTCGGGAAGGAGTCACTTCCAGACCGTCAAGCTTACAACACGCGGCTCGAATAAATCCAATCCAATCCCGAAGAAAACCTAAATCGATCTCCAGTAACAAAATCGTACAGTACGTGCCAAAAAAGGATAATTACAAACTTTAACTAGTTAAAATAGATTAAAAGTGTGTTGAATTTGGTTTTAAAGATGATAAACTAGAAGTTGATAAAGTTGTAGTTATAGTGAAAGATGTTACAATGGCATCGAATAAACGGAGAGTGGTAGACAACGATTATTGTTGCAGACGATTGTCCTTATTTGCAGCTGTGTGCGGTGTTGTGTCTTTATTGGTGCATACATATAAATATGTTGAGTGTGAGAGTGCCAATGAGAGACTCAGTCTGGAGAATAGGGCGATGGACGCCCTTAAGGCCACGTTGGAAGAGAGGATAGGTGCTTATGTTCTGGAAATGAGCGCGTCGCACCGACTCAAGAGGGAAGCGATGCTGGTATGTTGGCTGTGTTCTATAGGCCGTTATTATCTGTTAAATATAATGAAGGCTTGCGAGTTTAATATTAAGTTAATTTGATGAAATGACAGAAGTTAATGCACGATCATTGGTATTTAGTTTAAATGTATTATTAATTGAATATGGTCTATATTAATTAAGTTAGTTATATGGATCTACATGTGGACATTCAAATTAATAATAAACTATGACGTGTTAGATACTGAACTTAATATATTAAAAATGATCTCATATATGTGAATAACTTTTTTAATTTCATTCACCGGAATGTTGCGAAAAAAGGTCTATGAAGCATGAAAAAAAATACCATATTTTAAATGTGACAAATAAATAACTAGTAAAATATACATGAAATGTATCTAAATTGCCGCCCACGCTCTAATAGCGCAATCTCTTAAATTAAATTTGTTTAATTAAAAATTGATAATATTAGAATTATGATACAAAGTTTACATATATTATCACTCGTTTATCTTCCTTCACATAAAAAATATGATTTCAGTATTTCGCAGTTATATTTTGTTAATAGATACAGCGATAAAGTAACACGTAGAAAGACTAAATTATCTTTCTTCTTAAACTGCCTCTCCGATTAACGAGTCAAGACAAGTCGAAACCATTATTACAGCATTATTAATTTTACCGTAGATCACTAAATGTAAAAGAAAATCAAACCTTTATATGCCCTTAGAATTTGTAACAATAACAAAATATACCACGTATGTAGGGCCGCAGTAGTAAAATTAGTACTCTAAATACCAAATTCAAAATACCTAACCGATTTTGTTGTTTAGCAAACTAAAAATATCTACTAATACTACTAAAACATAGTTCCAATTTCAATTTAATTGAGATTTAAGATCTATTGCGGAACATACATACATAAAAACATACACACATACGTAAAATATGTTATTGCCCCATCTGTAACTGTAGGCCTTACAATCGCATTTTAATTTTTTATAGGATGGAGCTTAAGGATCGAGTGAAACGTTTTTTTTTATGGAAAGGGAGACAAACGAGCAGTTGGTTCACCTGATAGAAAAGAAAAGGGTAGACATGGCCATCCGGCATCCCCAAAAGCCATGCATACTTTATTTTATGCCGACTTTATAAAGGGTGGTGATACTTCCCCGGGCGAGCACAGCCGAAAAAGTGCAGCAAAAGTAGTGAAAAGTTGTTATGCTTTACCACCTCTAAAACGTTGAATTTAGGAAGGGATAGGAATCTAGCAATCAAACATAGCTGGTGAAACGCAAAATCACATTTATTTTTACATTATTCTGGTGCTGTGTAACGCATTAATTGTCCTTTCCTGATCGATCTGGCCGTTGATGTAACCTAGTAGTATTCTTCTTATTAGAGTACCATCTCCTATCGGAGGTAGGCGACCATTACAGTTATCCGAACCTCGTCCACTGCTGCTCTATACACTGATCTGGTACTCTCACACCGAACCACTGGCGGACGGTTCTTAGCCAGAAAATTCGTCTTCGGCCTGGTCTCCAACGGTTTTTCATCTTTTCCTGTATAAAAAGTTGAAGCAGTACATATATGATGTTAAGCATAATATCACCTAGAGATTTTAGTATTCTAAATTCTAGTAGAATAGATTCTTCTTTCTTCAAATAGTGTTATAGAATCTTGATTTTTAAACTAAAGTCATAGGATCGAATTCTTTGGACATTGTTTTTGTGTTACCTTACTTGGAAAAAGGCAATATGTAACATAGGCTGATCACCAAATACCCTGATAATGAATATCTTCCATGCGTCTAATGAGCACTCCTGCTCTTGATGGTTCTCTGGTTATATCACATATACATCTTGTCGTGGTAAGATAGCAAAGATCATAGAACAGAGAGTGCAACTGGATTTACACATATATTTGAGTACTATGCAAACTCCCGCCCAGCTGGTTCATCGCTATTTAAAAGTTTAGTTGGATATGATTATCATGTGTAGCATAATGTCTTCATACAGTTCTTGGATGAAGATATTATACTCTACCGTATATAAGGGCTTCATTTGATATTTTCTTTATATACAGAAAGCTTCAGTAGTCCAAGAGGAGAACACAGTAGCGCCACATGTAGAGTTTTTCAACCCTAAAATGAGACCCGAGTTGGAGGATAAAGACGCTGCAGAGATGAAGCGTACCGGGGCGAAGGGACCAGCCCCAGGTGGGGACTCTTGGGTGTGGCTGACCAGCTATTCACGGGTTCCAGTAAGTTTTATCTTTACACTTTTAGTTTTAGTATAAATTACACTTGTCAAATCGCGTAGTAATTCTAAAGAAAATCGCTCGTTTCGTTTATATTTTACGTCATTGTTTTTTATGGAGAAGGAGGCAAACGAGCACTCGGGTCATCTGATGGTAAGCGATCACCGCTACCCATGGACGAAACACCAGTTGTTGTAACTCCAAGAACATTGTGGGCCCGATGATGCTGTGTAACCATAAATATTAAAGTAAGTTTTTTTACTTGTCACGTTTTTGCATTTCAACTTATACGATTATCGTGAATTTACAATGTCGAGGGCAGGGCAGCATGTTATAAAAAAAAACTTCTGTTTGTACTACGTGCTGTTTGATAAAAGTATTTTACTTTCATTAAATTACGCGTAGTATTTTTAATTATTTTGTTATAAGGTGATTTTAGTCTTTGACCAGTTAGTATGTAAAAATTAAATATACAAGATTATTTTCACAGAAAATTGCAAAAATATACATCAAATTCCTTAAAAGTGAGCAAGACATATTGTTTTCTGTTATTTTCATTTAATAACAAATTACCGGACCGATTTTCCATTGAAACTATTTTGGTAGTGTAGGATACACTTCAGATCAAAAAAGAATTGTTAAAATCTGTTCATAAATGATAGACAAACGCGCAAACATACTTAAAAAACATAGAAAAAGCGGGCAGCCTCGCCGTGTCCGCTAGGATGCCCATGGGTTCCGTAATTAAATGTCCATTTTTTTTAATAAGTTTACTTAGTGATCAATTAAAGTTCACTTTTAATATTTATATATGATCCCCACATATAAAGTCTACGTGTTGATATTGAAAGTGATTCACCGGTCACTCCGTATATCTATTGTATTATATATATTGGACGTGTATATGTAATAGATAGAAAAGAATTGATTATGGCCAATATCCAGATGATTACATTTCAGCGCGTAGCTAGCCCGATAATTTTAATGAGATCTATGCAAAAAATGAGGAAAACAAACTCTCCCAAAACCATTTTTGAACAAAAACGTTTTTTATATATTTCAGTGGGAACTTAGGCAGGAATAGATTTAGAAAACCATATAAAATACCAATTTTATGGATTTCTTTCTGTATATTTTTAAAAAATATTTTTTAAAGGCAGACAAGCGAACAGACACCACCTCACCTTCACCTGATGGTAAGTGATTCCGTCGCCCATAGACACACGCAACATCCGGAGAGTTGCGAGTGCATTGTCAACCAGGAAAATTGGATACAATAGGTTTAATGGATAGGATGGGTCGGGATTAAGGATTTGGAGGGGATAAGATTGAGAAAAAAAGGATAGACATGGCCATCCGGCATCCCCAAAAGTCATGCATACTTTATTTTTGAACACACGTCATACCAAAACTACTAGATTCTTGTAATACAATTTCTCTCACTCAAAATAAACTCCACAATTACGGTTTCACATACAACTAGTAAAAAGTAATATAAACTTTCTTCAATATCTCTATATCACGTAGCGTGTAATTAAATAATAAAAAATAAACAATGTAACGTGATTACTCTGGTCTTATATGAAGACTAGATGTGTGGAGCTTATTTGTATTTGCTCATTACTTACTCTCGGACGATTACACATTTTGCATTCACGTTTTTCAGTATAAAGTCGTGCAAGGCTTTTGTAAAGCCACTCAGGATTATTGCCCTCCAGGCGTGCCAGGACCTAAAGGACCAGCTGGCAATAGAGGACCCGTGGGTCCACCAGGACCAAAAGGTACAAGAACTATCTTACTGGAGTACTGATAATTTGATCCTAACTGATACTAGGTCACGGTGGCCAATGTACTTACAGATCAACCAACTGTGGGAGAGATATAGTAGTGCACAAATATTTGCATAACTGTATATGCGCGCATACACACATGTGCACTGCATTCTTCAGAGCAGGCGCAGCGCCGACCTTTTGAAGCCAATACGACACATCTCTTATCTTAATATTTTTTATGGGAAGGATGACAAACGACCAAATTGGGATCACTTAACACCAGGTTAACCGTACCCGGTGTTAAATGATACCATTGTCCATGGACACACACAACATCCTAAGAGTTGCATGTTCGTTGCCAGCCTGGGTATTTGGATTAAATAGGTTTATTGGTTAAGGAAAACGAATTGGAAAAAGAAGAGAGAAGAATGAATTTTAAAAGTCATACAAGCTTAATTTTATGCCGACTTTCTGAATGGCGGTGGTACTTCCGGAGAACGAGCAGCATGGCTGTAGAACTATATCAAAAGCTGTTTAAAAGATGTTATTATTTGTTAACATATTATTTCCAATAATCGAGTAATCAGAGGGCATTATTATCAGTCCATGGGATTCAATCGTACAAGCACCAGTTAGAAAAGGTGTGGCCTTATACCACTAATCCACGGAGACCATAAATTTACTCGTAAAATCTTTTCGTAAAAGGGGCAGATATAGTAATATAATATCTGATAGTGCAGGTGAACGTGGTTTCCCCGGCAACCCCGGACTTGACGGAAGAGACGGTGTGCCTGGTGAGCCAGGACTAGATGGCCTGTCAGGCAGAAATGGAGCCGACGGAGCTCCGGGCAGAGACGGTCGCGATGGCATGCCGGGAAAAGACGGTAGCCCCGGAAAGAATGGAAAAGACGGCAAAGATGGTAAGAATCTATTTAAACTAACAAAATTTATTTCCAAAAAATAGTTATAACTGACGGAAACAACACCTTGGAATAAATAAATATATTCGCATATTAAGTCTGCATTTTGTACCTTGTAGTTGTTCTACAATTTAATGATTTAAACAAAATAAATTTTCTCGGCCTCTGTTAAGTTTTGTAACCTTACTGCCACTGTAGTACATTGGATATACGAATTTACAAGATTTTACTTATCCAAAAAAAGTTAACATGGTACAGCCGCGTATATATTGTATTAATGTATTCATCCATTAACATCCACACAGGTCAAAGCCCTTGTTGCCAAAAAATTGTGCCCTACTAAAAATCACCCAACGCGGCAAAAGAAATTTTCACTTATAAAAATAACTAAATGAAGTTATTCTATCCTTTTTCAGGCAGAGCTGGTGCTACTGGACCTCCTGGTGTACGAGGTCCGAAAGGCGATCGGGGTCCCATAGGGCCAAAGGGACAACGAGGCAACGACGGTCGCGACGGTGCCCCTGGCCGTCCGGGACTTTCTATATACAACTACACCAAGGAAAAGGAACTGTTTATACCACCAACATTCTCACGTAAGGGCCTTTGATTAGAAATGCCTGTCAAATGGGATCAGCTACAAGTGTTAAGGACTTTCGTGATAACTTATTTGCAACCTATAGTGGTTTTAATGACACTATGAGCTTATGTTACAATTAGTGATGTGACACATATTCATATCCGCGGATATCCGGTTACTATTCCTGCGAATCTTTGCAGATATTTAACCTTATTAATTTTAAATACCTACTTGAAATTCTTTAGATAATTAGTAGTAGAAACGTATCAAATTCCAATCAGATTTTTATTTTATTTCTTGAAATAAAATATTTGGCAACTTCATATTGCAAAAATATACCGAAGTGAGGTACTATTAAAATAGTAAATAATTCTAAGGTACTAAATCAATCATCATATAATAAGATCAACTGAGTTTTAATCTTTTTTGTAGTAAGAAAGAGAAGATCCATATCTGTATCCGTATCTGTGGATGTTGGCACTAAACATCCGAATTGGAATCCGTGTCCGCGGATATACATTTTTAACGAACCGGCACTTCACTAGTTACAATTAAAGATGGTGTGTGAACTCCATTACTGAGGTCTTCGATGGTCATTGTATAGCTGGAAGTAGAAAAAACAGTTGTACACATGTATATGTTATTAAACAGAAGTAGCTTAATCATGATATAGTATATGTGATTTACGTCATTTTTTCCAGAGGACCACACAAGAGTTATAGTAAGGGAAGGTGATACGTTAAGAATAAGCTGCAATCCAATGGGACGTCCCGACCCAACTATTGAATGGCGACGAATTGACAACAACGCTATTATACAAGTCAGTCTTATTAAATTAAAACCATATTATTCGTCAGTTTTCTTCCTCTCAGCCTTTTTTTCCAAGTTACTTGGGGTCTGCTTCTAATCCACCCATATTAACTGAATTTCAGTTTTTACGCAGAGCGACTGGCATCTGACCTCATTAACCCAAAGTGATAAGCTGAATGCGAAGGATGGATTAGTTATCAGGATATTTGAAGGCACTGACATCCTATAACGACTGCCAAAGATGTTCCTGACAACCGGGGCCGACTTTTTACATGCCCATCCGACGCATGGATCATCTTTCTTTTCAGGCAATCGGGTGACAAGCTCGTATTACCCTAACCCAGTTGTTGGTTCGAACCCACGACCTACGGATTGTAAAGCAAGCCACTAGGCTACGGAGGCGGCCCATATTATTCGTAAGTATATATGTGAATTCCAAACTAGCCAGAGAAAGTGGTTTTCTTCTAGCGCAGAAATGCATTGTGCTGAATAAGAACTGAATTCAGGAGTCTGGTAATTCACGCAACACTCAATCACTATTAGTTTTAAGGACTTATGCATTCATTGACCAGACAACAAATACGTCACCTGCTCAACGAACTGTTGATGAAATTAGTGGATTTGTTAAAGTAAAAACTAAGAACATTTTCACCAAATAGATTTCATTGATTTTTTTGTATATTAAAATGGAATAGCAAGGAATAAAAGTATGGACCAATGGTAGTTATTACTACGCACTAATGTAAGAGTAGGTGGTAGAGCATTACATCTTAATACATGTTTTTCTGCACTTTAACGGCTGTGCTCGCCCGGGGTACCACCATCCTTTACAAAGTTGGCATAAAATTAAGTATGCATGACTTTTGGGGGTGTCGGATGGCCGTGTCTGCCCTTTTCTTTTCCTACACCTTTCCACTTTAAATCCCTAATCCCGAAACATCCTATCCAATAAACCTATTCTATCAAATATCCCAGGTTGACAACGACCTCGCAACTGTCCGGATGTTGCGAGTGTCTATTGGCGACGGGATCGCTTAGCATCTGGTGAAGCGTCTGCTCGTTTGATTTCCTTTCCATAAAGACCAAGGGATTGCTTTTCTAAGTAATAAAACACCTCATTTAAAAGACGAAATTAAAATTTTGAGCTCCTAGTAGTTACACTTCACATTAGGGGCAAGTAGAACTGAGGAGTCGTGTTACTTAATACTGAAACAACAGCAAAAAGATCTTGTACTATTATTGCACTAGCGCCTGCTTAACGAACTCATGATAAAATTAGTAGAACTGTAAAAGTAAAAACTGAGAACATTCCCATTCAGTTTTTAGTTCATTAAAGTGGAATAACAAGGAATAAGAGTATATACCAATTGTAGTAATTACTATCCTAAAATGAACGAAGGATTGCTTTTCGAATTAATAAAAGACCTTATTTACAAGATGAAATAAAAGTATTGAACTGCTGATTTTACATTAGGGGCAAGTAGAACTGAGAAATCGTGACACTTATTACTAGAACAACAGCAAAAATAACTTGTACTATTATTGTAATACCACGTTTATCTGTACCGCAATTAATTTCTCATCTTTTAAAAGCATCTGCAACGTACGTCGCTTACATTATAAACATGCAAAATAATCATAGTAAAAATAAAAAAAAAAAAGTAAGTATTGGGCATAGTCCACCACGCGGCCCAAGTGTGGATTGGCAGACTTCACATATCTAAGAAATATTATTTCTTAGATATGCAGGTTTTCTCACGATATTTCCCTTCACCGCAGAGCACGTGGCAAATCAGCACTTAAAATTGCAATTAGAAAATTAACAATTTCATTGGTGCCGGCAC
>JAOCPS010581578.1:0-11161 GCA_025505425.1 Graphium colonna | reverse complement strand
GAATTATGTTTAGTAATTAATTGCTTGACCTGTGTGTATTTTATATTCTTTTTTATTTGAATTATGTCTACAAACTGCATTGTTTGATGAATTGAATGTTTATTTTATCATTATTTAACTTCTCTTTTTAATTGAAGTCAAAGTTTTTTTTTTACTTTAAAAAATTTGTATACCCTAAAAGGGTGAGTGTGTAGAACCTCTATTTAAAACATAAATGTACCTACGTTAACATTGTAACCACACTATGCAAAATAAATAAATAAATAAAATAAATATAAATATAAATCTCGATATCAAATTAATAAATATGGTGTTCTTCAAGGAAGCATTCTTGGCCCGCTTTTAATTTACATTAACAATTTACCTAACGTAACTAAACATAAAGCCATATTATCCGCTAATGACATTTCGATAATTTAACACCAATAAAACTGACGTTATCTGAACATACTAATGGAATGAATACTACAATAAAATTTATAATAAATTGTTTACATGAAAACAATTTAATAATTAATTTAAACAAATTAAAATACATTAATTTTAATAGAAATTATTTTAATATAACATATTATAATAATGTTATAAACAGAGCTAACCACGTGACATTTTTAGATATATACATTGACGACAAACTAAAATGAAGAAGCATATTAATAAAATGCGCAAAAAAAGTGAAAAACTCGCTTACGCACTATATAAGCTTAATAAAATAGCAACAAGGTAAATTGCCGTCACAGGATATTTTCTTATGTTGAGTCGATATTGAGATACGGGATATTGCTTTGGGGTAATAGTACGGACATCCACAAGGTCATTATTCAAATTCAAAAAAATGCATTCGAGCCATATGCAATCCACCTCACACACAGTGTACACAAATATTTTTAAATGTTAGGTATTCTCCCATTGAGCTTGTTTATATATTTGAGAAATAGGAATGGATATTTACAACAAAAGCAGTGATGAAGTTCGAAGGACAAAAACCCCCCCACGAAATTCAACACCTATCGGAGATATTCCTAGCACTGACCCTAACAGTTTGGAAAATTGGGTGTGGGCTGCCCAAATAAAAGACTGGTCCACAGAGTGTTCGCGATATATCTTTATTAAAAATTACTAACGAGCATTTCGTGGATGATGGTGATAAAACTTATTTAATATCGGTATTCGGATCTAAGACAGACATAAACTCAAGACTCCAGTCAAAATGGAAGCTTTCTAAACACCACGATAAAACATATGCCCTGTCACTTTAGTTAGACTCCAAATAGCTATGAATAATACAAGAAGATCTCAAGTAAAAAATTTGAACAATCTTTTTATATCTATCTGCTTCGCGAACCATAATCGGAAATTGCGTGCGCACGGTTCTCAAAGTAGTAGAGGTATTTATGCATCTCCAGAGAGTTCAAGAGCAGCAGTAGCTTCTTTAGGTTGGGTCGAAAATCAACCAATAGATGACATTTTAGCACGAGGTAATTGGAAGTCTTCAAATACATTTTTTAATCATTACTGCCGCGAGATAGACTCTCATCTCCAACTATCCAAAATTCCAGAGCCAAAATTCAAGGCCAATAATCTAAAAAACTGACTAATAGCCAAAGGTTTTAGTTGGCGCAAGTCCAACATGGCCTGCATGTTCTTCTTCAAAATATAGGAATGTTAAGGCATCTACAAGGGAATTCCCCACGGAAAAAAAGATGTTTATCCATAACTCAGTTGAGCAGATCTCATTTTTATAACCTTAATTTCTTTAGCGCTTATACATTGTATATTTTGATGCACAATAATTGATTTATATAGCTTACATATTTTGGTATTTATCATTAACAATATTTTTTAGTATATTTTTAAAACTCTTAAATGCTATACCATAACATTCTTGTTAATGTTTTTAGACAATACAATCGCCACACACACACATATAAAATATACTTGTATATACAGTATTCATGGCTTCTTGGGTTGCGAATACGTACTATTTTCTTTTTCCACTCCTTTCCTCTCCAAATCATTAATATTTTACCGATAAGCCTTTTCTATCCATATTTTCTGACAGGCAATGCAAACGCTACTTTTTGTATGTTACGTGAGCAGCGGAATCTTAACATCAGGTAAACCACCTGCTTATCATCCTTTTCTTGTCAGCAAACTTGTCAACCATTGCATTGAATCAATAACAAATTTAATATTGATAATTTACAAAAAAAAAACAGAAGCGTGTTATGGGCAATATATAGTATATTGTTGTGTGATCGGTACATTAAAAACTATCCTATGCTGATGTTACTTTGAGTGAAAGCTAGATTATAACAAATTAAAACGATTCAATTTAAATTTGTTCATGCTAAATACAGTCGAATAGAACTCTTTCGGCAACATATTATGAACTAAAAAAATTAGAACTAAAGTTTTACTTTTTCTTATTTTTAATTGTAATCTTTCTAAAAACAGCATCTTACCATATGATATTGGGTTTCTGGAGCTACTGACTGTGTAAATAATTGGCGGCTCGTCCTTATTGATCTTTCTTTGAGCTGTTTCCCAGGCTGCTACAATTATCGAGTTGTTAACAATATCGGCAGGTACAAGGCAGGGTTTAACGTTAGGATCCATATACATAACGTGCATAACACCAAGGCCAAGACCCAATATAAGCTAAAAATAAAACTAGCAAAATGAGTCCACTGCACATCGCGCTAAGTTTCTTACATCGTTGAAAAGAAGATATCTCGGTCCTATCGACACATCTGCTTAAAGATTTGGTTTATTCTGAGAACGCTATAGCCACTCATTTCCTGTTGTTAGGAATGGGAGTTAAATACACGACTTTATTTATCTTTATTTGCTGTATTTACACCGAATATTACTGTTTGCGTTATCGAATGGTTTGAGCACATGCTCAAAAAACATCATCCAGTGGAAGGTCCTCATTAACTGAAACGTAATAAGGTGACAGATCTGATATGTAAGTAAAAGGGGTTCTGCGCCTGATCTTACCGATAACATCGTAAATTCGTCCTATTGGATATCTTGTCGCGCTTTTGTACTATTCCTTCTTCGCGCAGTAAGTTGGTGCCTACAATAGTTGCCGATGAGGCTGATAATTGGTTAAAATAAAAAAAATGAATATTTTTTGCTCTATTGTTACATTATTCGTAAAAAGATAAATTATGATATTCTCTTCATATTTACCGCAATTGTAAACATATAACTTTCGATAACTTTATAAAATACATACCCCACTCGGTCCAAAAGCGCAGCTAATATCAAGCCACCCTGGAACTGGGTCATTATTAGTGCAAATAACTGAAATATTGCAAAACTCTATTTGAACGTTAAAAACATTTACAAAAAAGTCAATCGATTTTAATTTTATATGTAAATTAACGAATGTTTTATTTTAAAACTCCATCCGTGTCATAGATGCAACAAATATTTATTGAATTAATAAAAATTATGAAAAACTAACCAATAGCTGGTCGCACTATACAAATTGGAATGTTCATACTATTTGTGCGTATGATTTCTTCTGCGATAGCTTTAGAAAATGTGTAAGTATTAGGCCAACCATCAGTAATCCTGGAAAATATCCCAATGATTGCTACCAATAATTTTCAACATGAATAACATTAAATTATGGCAACGATATAAATAATTCTAAAAAAATATATCGTTACGTATTACATTAGGAAAATTATAAAAATAAATTATTTGTGAAATACAAATTATTCAATATAAGGAAAAATTAAGAATATTGGAATTATTTCATTAAAAAATTAGAGAAAAATATCTCAAAAAATTCATATGGTGCATGGGCAAAATTTATTAATATTTTTTTAAGGAAAAGCTGATCTCGTTTTCACTATTTTGTATTTAATTTTGGACGACAGGGTCATTTCATCCCTGTCCATCTTGCGGTGCAAATACCAGGTGGGAATACTCAGTGCATAAAGCACTTTTTCCTATTGGTGCCCATAAATCGAGTGGGTTCGATGAAATTTCGCTAACGTACTGCAGACTTGTAATCTAGAGTTGAAACGATCCTTAATGCGTGTTGTTCGGCACTATAAGACCTAAGGTGTGTTCCCGAAATCTTAGAATAAGGCTTTAGTGCTCACGATTCCCAATGAAGACGATCGCTCAAATCCAATTAGTTATAGGCCAATTGCCCTTACCCCAACTAAAAATAGCTCGGCAACGTTCTTGTAACTCCGTTGGTGTTGTGAGATTCCATGGGGGGCTGTGATCGCTTACTATCAGTGGAACCGCGTTTCGTTCGTTTTCTTCAGTTATAAAAAGTAGCATAGTAGCAATAAGGAACTCGTCTTCAATTTGTCGATTACAATAAATATGTATATTGCATTCTACAGCATTTAACAACGCATCACAAACGTTTAAAAAAACTACGAATGAATAATATTTTAGAACAACCTAAATAGGAATAGACTTCTCAGAATAAGAACAGTTTTATAATATTCTTAATATTAAATTCCATATCTTATCCTTACAACTACTTTTTCTTATTCAAGCGATTATTACCATGATTTTTCATTGTACAACATATTTACATGATATAATTAACATAGATCCGCCAATTGTCAAACATCGACAATGTTTTATCAATATTTGCATCTTCTTTACATAATTTTATTGATGTCAATTTGCGTTACATTCTCAGGAATAACTAGCATGATTTATTAAATGCACATGATTTTAATAGTAATAGTATTTCTTATGCACACTATTTAAAACATTACTTTTCTGCATTTCCTCTCTGTAAAGTTTTGCTTATGTTTTCATAAAACGAAAATAAATAAAAGCAGTAAGTACAATAAGCTATACAACTTAACATAAATATTTTTAAATAAGTTATTAGAATCCCTTAAAAATTCACAGATTACAGGTTCCAAAATCTCAAAGGGATATTAAGGAACATTCAAATTATTTATGCTAAAAACGTATTTATAACGGTAGTTATTCTGAGCGAAAATGCAAAATATATTTAGATTACGATTAAGTTACTAGCAAAAGCAAACTATCCAGTAGGTCTCACAATGAAAATTGAGAAACCAAATTAATGACGAATCAAGAACAAAGATGCATGCATGCAATAGACAATTTCCGAATCAAATTTGCTGACCAATACAATAAACTTACTTAAAGTTAATTATATCGCTTGAGAATGTAGCCCAATAAGAAATAAAAAAGAGAATTACCAAACATTTGAAAATGAGATTTATACGATATCGACTTAAGGGAGTGATGAATTATCTACATAATTTTATATATATTTACGTACGATGAATATTACTTACGTAGCTTTTATTTCATTAAGTTTTTCATTGGATATTGTTTCTGCTAATTTTATTATAGCGTCCGGGGGTACTGATACGTCGTAGAAGACTTCAGAAACCGTGCCGTCGATTCGGTCTCGTGTTGCGTGAGCGTATGCCGTAGACACGTACACAAAGCTACGTAGTTGCCTACAGTCGCTCGCAAGAAAGAGAGCTTCCCTTATACCTCGTGCATTGTTCAACAATGCTGCTTTTAATTCAACGTCAAATCGCACATTGGCAGCCAAATGGAATATCACATTCACCTGAACAAGATAATGGTCTTAATAATGCATTTATTTAAGGGTTAAGTAGGATTTAACCTTTTGCTGTATTTAATTTAGTTTATTTTTTTTATCATTCCTCCAAATTTATTCACTTATAGTAGTTAAGACCAGAAGACGTGGTGTAAAATTCGAATATTTTACACCACTAATCTACAGACTGATAATGAATGTCATGAAATATTTATTTGTAATAAATATTATAATGATATTTTTTTTCGTTTGCAACCTGTAAATCTGCCCGGCAGCAAGTGACCATTTGAGACTTTAGACATTTATATATATCGATTAGTCATGGGCCAAACTATCAATTTTGGGATTTTGACCTCTTCCTACCTCCTTTCTCAAAGTCTGAGTCCCAAATTACTTGGGGTCAGCTTCTATCCAACCAAATATTATCTGATAACCCAAAGGGACAAATTGTATTCGAATGGATGGATTAGTTGTCAGGATATTTGAAGGTGTTCCGGACAACAATGACCAACTTTTACATGCCCATCCGACGTATGGATCATCTTCCTTTTCAGGCAATTGGGTGATCAATAAGCAATGCCCTAACCCAATTAAAAATCATCCATTCCAATCCGAGATTTTGCTAAGGAAAGTCCCGATTTGAGATACACACGTCGACGTGGTATATACTTTACTGTCATCTGCATAACAATGAATGTTGCTAATGAGCAAAAAATAGTTGATATACAGAAGGAACAGTATAGGTGATAGCGCGTAACCACGTGGGACCTCAACGTTTATCGACTTGGCATCAGAGCATGTACTATCGACAATAACCTTGATGTTTCGATCTGCAAAGAGGTTAGTTATCAATTCGCATAATTTATCAAGTAGCCCGTAAGACATGATCTTGGAAAGGAGCGTTTTGTGCCGTATCCGATCGAAGGTCTTTGCTACGTCCAAGTTAACTGCAAAGAGGAGACTTGCTCTCAACTGCTTTCGCCCGTCGATGGATAGGTAGGACTAGTAGATTGCCAGCTGATCAACTCTTGCGAAAACTGTGTCGTCTGTCATTGATCAGCTGGTAGTCCTAAAGGTACGTGAGGAGTTGGCTCTTGCTGATTAGTGCTAATATTTTGAGAATAAGGAGGTACTCGCTATGCACAATGCACTGGTGTTTACTTCGCCAGACGCCGCCGCTGTAGCCTAGGTTCGATAGCACTTTTGCGTTTGGCGAGAAGATAACTTGCAGGACTGACTGAACCAAAATCATGACTTACCACCCACGGAATGTAATAGATAGTTTCATTCCCTGTAGCATAAGATCGCCAATAGAATTGGCGATACGGCTTGGATCATCCAGCAAGAAGCAAATCTACCTCCAACGGGCACGATATAGGAAACCCCCTCCGGATTAAACAGTAATCGGGAAAGTAGAAACAGTAAAAGGAAAAGTACCTAATAGGGAATCGAACAAGAACTTGTAGTTTTCTGGGTGAGAGTGGTCAATACAACAGCGATGGCGTATGATCCAATGCATCTGGGATTCGCGTAGACGATGTGACCACCTGAGTCAAATCATACGCCTCATTAAAGTTTATGGAAAATATATGTAAGGAGGCATGCTTAAACGAATGGGTTGTCATTGCTGTCAAAACGGATAGTGTGGATTCAAGACTGCATCTTTTTGGCCTTTTAATTTTTGATCTTTTTGAATTTTTGGCCACTTATATGTCGAATGCAAAGCAATTATCGCGCAAATCGGACTGTGTGTAAAGAATTATTTTAGAGTTAAACTTTTGTTATTTTTATAATAAGCAAAAGATAACATCTCTTTATTATCCAAAGGTTAGTCAAAATCAGAATCAGTGAAAAAATTAAAATGTGTAAATAATAGAACCCAAAGTAATATTCACATTTATTTTATTTAGCGCCATCCACGTATGACGCACAGCCCTTTTTAAAATGTAAAAAAGCAAATATATTCAAAATAATTCAAAAAGGCAAATGTGCGTTAAAGAAATGAAACGTAATTGTCTCATTTTTTATAGCGTAAACTGATGTACTGAGTCTACTCGCCAATCTACTTTATACAATATGAAGGACCCATTGCAATTTTGCATCTATAGTGATGTCAAGAAATTCTGTCGACTCAATAAGGTTTAACGTTTCCCCATCTAAAATAACATCACATTTTGCGTCTTTAACATCAAAGGGAGTTATAAATTTTGCACGTTTCGCCTTCTTATTATTTATTAACAAATTATTAGCACTAAATTAATGTGCCACTTTTGAGAGAGTATTATTTACAACGTCACATTTTAAAGCACGTCTTTTAACTTTAGATATCAATGAGGTATCGTCAGTAAATAATACTTATAATTGGTGTTAAATATATATGGCAAGTCATTTATATAGATGAGGAAGAGAAAAGAACCAATAATAGACCCCTGCCTGCTCTGGTAATATGGGACCCCATATTTACCAAGGCCCCGTGAGATCTCTTGCCATTCACATCAACCGTCTGAATACGATGGTCCAAATATGAAGTCAGAAGTGAGTTCAGCATTCGTTATGCCATAGTGGCGTAAATTCCTGAGCAATGTTTCATGTTGCACATAATCAAATACTTTGGTTAGGTCACAGAATATACCTAAAACATTCTGCGACGATTTGCAAGCTACAAATATACGATTAACGAGCAGAATACCTGCATCAGTTGTTGAGCGATCCCTCGTAAAGCTAAATTATTTGTTACTAAGAAGACTGTGCGCGTCAAAGTTTAATAAGATCTGATTTTAATAAAACATAATAATAAAGTCTACATGCTTTATCAGTTTTGCTGATCAGCTAAAACCTGACAAGCGTTCCAGCAAACATATCCGGATGATGCGCGATTGGATAGCGTTTATGAAAAAAGAGGTAAGAAATATACTTACAGGTGGTGATTAAAAGGAAACGAAATGGTAGAAATAATCATCTGGCAGCATATTTTATTTTACCTTTCTCTACTGTCTGAACTATGCCTACAGTTTGTTATAAATTAAATAACTCAAAAAAAAACTTTACTATCAAATAAAACAGGTATTTATTTAGCTGCTTAGGAAATGCAAATATTGTCTATTTATTTTTTTTATTTATAATTATTAATATAAATTAAGATAATGATATTTTACGCTGTCTTTTTAAAAGTTTCAACCTTAATTCTAAACAATAAGTACAGAGGGCGTATACCTATCTTACCAAAATAATAATAAAGAACCAAGGACTCGCACTACTTTTTTTTGTTTGGTTTTGGGTTATTTTTGGATCATTGAATCTATACGGTTTTGAAATATTTGTGTGCAATGGACTCAAAATTTGACAGTGTGAAACAAATGTCAGTGATTGAATTTGTATGAAAAAAAAATTCTAACTTACCTCCTTACTAACCGTCGTCCAGTCAGAATCAGTTAAGCCTAATTTTATTTCACTGACATCTCCTAGTATGGGAAAAATTATTTCACTTAAGTTCTTCTGGTCCTTATGTAATTCGTCGAATAACTGAAACGAAATGAAATAATGTAGTCTCTTCCAGGTTTCTTTGTTTTTGCAGAAGTAACATTATACTCACCGGATCTTTTAATACTTCAACCAGCCTTTCTTTAGGCGATTTGCCTTTTTTATGTCTTATTAAGACATAAATTTTACTAGGTGCGCACGTTCTGTAATTATCCACATACGTTTAAATGAAGAGAAATGTAATTAACCCCTAAATATTTCACATTGTCTCTGTTTTTAAATGAATGCAATTAAATATATTTACAATAACCTTAGCAATTTCTCAATTAAGAGTTTACCGAGAAAACCGGAACCCCCTGTAACCAACACAATGCTGTCTTCGTAGAATTTTTGAACCGGGGTGTCACCTTGACTCGCAGCCTCTTTTATTGCTCGTTGATGGGAGATCATTGCATGCTCATATGCGAATGTGTAGGCCATCGCTATCCACACGTATATCTATAATAAATGGGACAATTCATACAATGCCCTTGACCGAAGGAGATATGGCTTTCTCTTAGGCTTTATTTCAAATAATCTGCCAAAAATATTTCTTGCTGAAAATAAATAGAAATTGATGAATTACCAGTATGTAACGCAATAACGTGTTATACATTCAAATGCATACAGACTATGCAAATATTGATACTTTACATATCGTAAGTTTTTCCGTGTGTATATGTATATAATGATTAGGGATATGCAAACAGCTTAAGTATGATTAAATAATCTGTGATTTTTATATGTTTATTAGGTAAATTTCTAAAGATTTTCTTTGAAAAATAAGAAAAAACATTTCTAAAATCGTCTTCCATATCTTCACAGGTAAGATAACCATGTGCCATCGTTGTCCTTTTTTAATAATTATTCTGTTTAACAAAAATATGTTTAATGTTTCTACGCTGTTGGTCTGAACATCCAAATAAAACAATGTTGTTTACCCTTGAGCCTATAGAAGTCTAATTTAGCAACACCGTAGTTGAAATAACAGAACCAGTTGGCTAAATTGGGCCAAAGCTCCGATCTTACGTTTCGTCGAATATTAACATATCTTTTAAATTTTTATACGTATATTTAATAAATTTATTGCCTTTTATTGTTTATTTATTGCATATAATAAATATTTGAAATATATTTTACCGTATTATAATTATATGTGTCACCACTTTACCGTATGTAGGTTATGTTGTGGTTTTAAATGTGGACCAGAAGGTACGAGTACAGTAAAATAATAGACATTTGCTGTTAATGTGTTTCCTCTGTGAGTCTCTACGAGCGAATCTTCTGACTCTAAGAGGGTTGAGGCAGCAGCCCTTATCTTAAAATACTACATGCGTTGACATAAATATTGCGGCGAAAGTATGTTGTTGATAAGCCTGTACAAAAATATTGTGGATACGCCACAATATGCTTAAAACACTCTTCGTCCGAATCACCAGATTATTTTATATAGTATATAAAGTATATATTATACTCTAGAAAATTATTATTTAAAGTTAAGAAAAATATTAACTAATACTTACGTTTAAACAAATAAATATGCGGGACTATTTATTGACTTGGATTATCTTTGTCAGTCACAAGTAAGGGTACCGTACAGAATGAATAAACTGCGGTCGTTGCAATGTTAGAAGTCGCACGATCGTATGCTTAATGAATTATATTGTGTTATTTGATTTATATATTTATGATAGACTACAATGTCATTTTTAAATACATTCAGTATGCAAAAATTGTAACCCTTTTACGTTAGGTGGCCAGTATAAATAAGTAATTAATGTTACACGTGTATACGTTATATTTTAATGATATTAAATAAGAGTATGTCAGAGTACAGATATTTTCATTGCTGAGTAGGAGTAGTAAATTCTAATTAAATTACGGTGCTCGATTCCCGGAAAAATCAGTATTTTCGCATCCCAAAAATTAAAAAAGAAAACACTATTCATAGCTTTGAAATTATTTTATATACAGGTGGTAGAGCATAACATCCTTTCACAGCTTTTGCTGCACTTTTAAGGCCACGCTCGTCCGGGGAAGTACCAC
>JAOCPS010581358.1:0-11165 GCA_025505425.1 Graphium colonna | reverse complement strand
GTACCACCGCCCTTTATAAAGTCGGCATAAAATAAAGTATGCATGACTTTTGGGGATGCCGGATGGCCATATCTACCTTTTTCTTTTCCTATTCCTATCCTCTCAAATCCTTTATCCCGACCCCATCCTATCCAATTAACCTATTATAACTGACCTCCCAGGTTGACAACGCACTCGCAACTCTCCGGATGTTGCGTTTGTCTATGGACAACGGGATCACTTACAACCAGGTGAACCGTCTGCTCGTTTGTCTTCCTTTCCAGAAAATAAAATGTATTTATTCTAATGCATAAAGATATTGTTCTTGCAATTGGTTGCTTTTTACTTTATGCACTCCTTATCTATGTAAATCTTATTTTGGTTGAATGCTTTTGCTTAAGGTTTTAATAATATGATATACACAAAATAAATGCGAGATATCACTTTACGAGATCACCATAACTAAAGGTCAAAATTTTGCAAACATACTTGATTCAAATGTAGACGCTAACTAAAAGTAAATCTATAAAAAAACTACACTCGTAAAATAGCTGGGACCAGTTAATTTCTAGTGCTTTCTTAAAATTGAAACTCGCGAGTGAAAATAATGAGTAAAAGGTTGGTTGTATTAAAGATTACAGCATCCAAACAAAACCAATATAAAACTACAGACTTCAGATTTATTATGAGTAAAGATTTATTGATATATAATGGCATTTTGTCGTATTAACTTACTTAAATCAAGACCACATACGGAACGAAATGTACTATCAGCATTTTACGTAAAAAAGACACACGGCGAGCGGAAACGCAGAATGCCTCGCAGCATGCTTTATGAGTTTTTGTCTCCTGGATCCATTCACGCGACACTACATTCGCTTTTCAACTGGAGCCAGACCATGAGCTGTGGATACCACTTTAATGACCACAAAAACTCGTCTTGAACGCATTGCAATGCAATATAATGTGTACACGTACTCGTAGTTCGAGTCTCGATATTTCGGACTGGAAAAACTTGTTAGTTCTTTGCAAAAGAAGAATCGAGCAGTGATTTGAACGCAGCCGTGTCTTTCTCGACATTCTTAGATTTCTTATGTGAAGTCTGGGAATGTTATTTACATGATATTTTTACTTATGGTCCGTTCAACTAGATTTTGCGTTTAATAACGTAAAAGTATACATAAATTGATAGGGTACATGAGAACATTTAAGATATGGGTTGAATTTCAAATTATGTAATGAAGTTTGAAATAAAACTAAATTTTTAAATATCGGGATTCAATTTAATTTTTATTTAGGCGTTATGTGCTTGTTTATTCCTGTCGGAGGTACAGTAATTTTGTAGTACAACTGGTAAAAATTAAACTTTTTTTCATGTTCTACGAAAGGTATTCTTTGCTTTTGTGCGTTGCTGACAAAATGACGACTGGTTGGTGCAGCAAAATCGTATAATATTATTAAGAAAAAATCACTTGACAAATTTGTTTCGGCTGCGGCGTCGCAAGTCGTGGATTCGATTCCCTAATGGAATAAATATATCTGAGTGTTTGTCTGCGTGCGATTTGTGTTTGTTAAATGCCCTTGACACACCTTAACACAAGATCTTATAATAAGGACAGCGTTTTTAAAAGAAAGCTGAATTAATTTCTATTACGAGGACATACATTTATTAGACCTTGCGTTACATTAATTTAACAAGAAAATAACAAACGTGTTGTACGTAAAGAGTACTATATTTTGACAATTTGCATGTATTTGACTAATACTGTTGTTTATAAGGCAGGCAAAACAAATTATATTGTAGGAAATATTACTTTAAAAGAGAAACTGCTGAGTTTCTCGCCCGCTCTTCAGAACAGAATCAGTAAACGGTTCGAAATGTCGGGTGATAAATTAAAAAAAAAACCGCAATATAATCGGTAAAATTGTTTGATTCAAAAAACTTTATAACAATGTCTAAAATTGACGTATCATCAAAAATAAAATAAAGATATTTTGAATTAGAAATTAGAATTTTGTTTCTGAGACTTACGCGAATATTAGACATTTTAAATTAAACAACTTTACTCATGGTCACGGGTCATATGAACGCTGTAAAGGGTTCGAAACGTCGGGTAATAAATTTTAAAAATAAACCGCGATAAAATCCGTAAAGTTGTTTAATTTAAATAAATAGAAATTAGAATTTGAATACAGAATAACTCCTAATAATCGTGCCATGTTTAAAACAATTAGTATCTTTCATAACGCTATCAAAATAAAAAATAAGTATGTTAATAATATATTGTAGCTTCTTCCTTACCGATTCTTTCCTCTTTTAATCCCTTTAAGTGTTCCCAAACTTCGACTCTATAGCCTATTCTACGAAATATACAGGGCTGGCTATTTTTATCTTCATTTTATTAACAAATTCTCATTGTCATTAATATTGTTTTGTTATCATTACAAAGATGGACGATTGAGCTGACAAAAATCCGAAATTTGTATTAGTATTAAACATATCTTACTTTGACAAATTAATTTTTCAATTTATCTTAACATAACCTATGTACAAATTCACAAATTGGTTAGGTTAGATTGATCCCGAATTGAATGCTGACCAGCTGATTTACATCGGACTAATCAACTGATCCGGCAGTGTGTTATGGGCCTAATTAAGGTAATGACGTCACGTGGGCTTGTACACACAGACAACTAATCTGACTAATTTGGCCACGTGTCCAAATATGTGCAGTATAAATTAAAGTTAAATATAGCGAGCTGGCGATCTATAATGCTAATGTTTAAATTTGAGTTATAAGCATTATTGATCGTACTTCAATTTATTTTCTACTCATCATCTAGATAAATTCTAATATTTTGCAAAAAGCCTTAAGACTTAAGTAAAAAAAAAATTCTGTTTCTTGTTCGGGCGCTCGCCTTCAATTGCGTTTAATCGCAGTTAACCTGAGTTCGATCTCTGGGACTGGCACCAATGAATTAGTCCATTATCTAGTTTCTATCGTTGCAAGTTTAAGGGTTGATTTACCACATGCTCTGCGGTGAAGGAAAACATCGTGAGGAAACCTGCATATTTATGAAATAATATTTCTAAGATATATAAAGTCCATGTCGCGACCTCAGGGCGACCTCAGGGTAGATGACAGTGGGATTGCGTGGCGGACTATGCTCTATACCCTTGCCAAAGCCTTAGGCTAGCAGTTTAAATTATCTTTAAAAATAGGGTTTTACTTCTTACTGTTATTTTTTTTGGCCAAATGTCGTAAAAATACCAAATGTTGAAAAGTCTGTCAATTCAATTGCTTTTTGTATGAAATAACGGCATTAATTATTGCTAATATGCTTTGCTGACAAATATTGGTCATGACTCAACTATAATGTGCTCAGATTAAAAAGTGTGAACATTCGACACATATCTGAGATTTCAGGATATAGAATTTTATAATTAAATTAACGAAAACTATTTTAATTAATAAGTTTTATAATACTGTCTAGGTGGTAGAGCATATCGATCTTTCGTAGCTTCTGCAGCACTTATACGGTCATGCTCGCCGGGGAAATACCACTACTGCAAAAAGTCGGCACAAAATAAAGTATTCAGGTACCTTTCCCACTCTATTCCCACACTGATCCATAATGTTCACTGCCTGTCCTATCTGCTCAACAAGTTTTGTCCAATTTCCGGGATTGACAACGCACACGCAACTGCTCGGATGTTGTATGCATCCCTGCGCGACGGGATGACTTAACATCAAGTGAACCATTTGCTCATTTGTCATCCTTTAAAATAAATACAAATTTCATTATTTTCGTTCCAAACGAACATACAAAACATTTGTATGTCATAGTCGTTAGAATGAAGAAAATTTTGCCTTACTTGGCTTCACAAATAAGGTGAGCGCGCGACATTAATTTATTATGGAATAAGTTATAAAAACTCAACTACACTTTAGTTGTTTGGTTTCAGCAATCGAAGGACGGTTATTCAAACGAATCATTATTTCTTTCTAGCACTTTTCGATGACTTTATATTATATTTTCTCTAAAATAAATAACAAAATTATTGCACTTGAATTATAAACTATACGTTTAAAATGGTTGTCCTAATTAATTTCATAAACAAAAACTACTCATAAAGCGTTTTTTCGCGTGTTGAGGTGTTAGTTAAGCATTCAAGAGAGTATTTTGCAAGACATTTGAATTTTGACATCAGTCAAAATTGATTCTCAAAGCGAAATTACCATTATATTTGGAGCATAAAGTCGAGATATGATACATATTTATAAAGAAGTAATGCAGAATTCTAAAGTTAATAAAACCAAGCAGCAGAATCTATCAATTGTAGAGCATAACATCTTATCATGGTACTTGCTGCACATTTATGGCCACGATCACTCAGGGAAGTACCACTGCTGATTTACAAAGTCGACATTAAATAAAGTATGCATGTTTTTTGGGGTTGCCAGATGGCCATTCCTACCCTTTTCTTCACCTACTCCTTTTCCCTCTCATTCTTAATCCCCATGCTATTCTAATTTTATCCTATTTTCCAGGTTGACAAGGCACTCGCGACCGATAAGTGGGGATTTTGTATTTGTCTATATGATGACGGGATCGCTTAACATAAGGTGAGCCGTCTGTTCGATTATCTTCCTTTTAATAAGGAAGAGTAACATTTACGTATTACCAACAATTTTCGTGTACGTAAAACAATGATTATACATGTGACATCATAGAATAAAAAATTGAACAAAAATCAAAATTGAACCGATCATATGTTCAGACAAAACTTAAGGTCAATGTCAAACGGTTATCGTTTTAATCAATTGCTGTCAATTATAAAACTTTAAAGAACGGAATGAATGATAAACATTTAATATGTTCACTTTTGAACGTGACACGGGCGGCTCTTTAATTGACGTGAGTCATTTAGATCAGTTATTGATTGACCATTTGACCATGTGTGATTAATCATTAATCAGGAAAGGGAATATGAGCGAAAAAGAAACTGTAAATGCAATAAAGGAAAATTATGAAAGTGTTTCTGGGTAATTTTCGAAAAATAGGTTTATTTTTCATGCTCCTATTTACATTGTAAATGCGTGTAAAAAAACAAATAAAAATAGAACGCCTACGTAGCCTGGAGATATAGGCACTTGCTTTATGACGTAGGTTGTATGTTTATACCCCGCGGCGGGACGACGACTTTGTAATGGGTCCCGGTTGTCAAGAACATCTTTGGCAATCTTTTTAGGATGTCACTGCCTTAATATATCTTGACAACTTATCCATCCTAGGAGTTCTGTTTATTCCTTTGAATTAAGTACCTTGGGAAAAAGGCTAGGAGGAGGTAGAAGACTAATTAAAAAAGAACTGGAGCCATAACATAAACATTATTTTTTTACAATCCACCATTTTCTAGTTTTCTAGATACGAATTGAAAATGGTATGGAAAAGCCTCTCAGATGATTATGATAGGGATTGATTAATAGATTTTCATATCTTAAAGTTCGAACTGAGAGTTTGGCCAAAAAAAAGAAATTAGCAGTTATTAATAATATAAATAATCTAATAGTGAATCGCATAGACTGGCACAACATTTTAATTGTACCGCAAATTGGTGTTACCATGTGTCAAATGAGAACACCAATTGTACTCATGGTGGGATTAAGTGATCTGGCAATACTTAAGGATATGCGTTATACTGCCGCATTTTATTCTGCAATAATCATTTTATTTTTAGATATCTCTTTATTATGACATTCTTTACGCGACAACGACGAACCAAAAACGATTTCAACATGGCTATGGTACGTATTAAAGATTTAGTTTAATTTAGTTACTAATATAAGAAATTTACCTTTACTTACATCATTTTTGTGACGAAACCTTTCAAATTAATATTGTTTACATACAGCCCTTATACGTCAAGTTATTATAAATGTATTTAAACTAACGTAGAACGCACAATCCTAATGTAAATTGCTTGATTGTGCACACATTTAACCCGAATTCGAAACGAAGGCTTTCTATTTATCCTGCAACATATTTATTTCTGTGAATGAAATGCATTGAGTTTGGGGATTTAAAAGGTAACCGTACAATACTGTTCAAAATGTATTTATAACAATTAATTGGGTACTAATGTTTTTAATGTCAATGTTATAAATACATTTCATTGTATATTTCAGTTCATCCCGTGACTCGAAATAAAGTCACGTTAAAATTAATGAACGTCATTAAGTTGACATCTGTTCTATATAATAAAAGTTAACTTTAAAACAAATACTACTCCCTCAATAAGATTTTTATTCCTTTGTTTACATTATTCTCATATTTGAAATTCCCTGACGGGAATATAAAAGCGTTTATTTATAGGTTTATTCTATAAACAGTTTTTAACATAATTTCGTCTAACATCGCGTATGTTTTACAGGTAACTTATAATAACCGATCGATTTATTTACTTTACTATTTTTAAATCAAATTCAATTATTGATACTAGATTTCTTTCCGCCACGATCGAAATTCGATTTTTTTTTTATAAATTCTGGTGAATGTCACAGAATTGATAAAATGAAAAGGAATCGCTTGACATATTGGATGTTTGTGTCACATGTCAATGTGATGTGTAAAAACGGTGTAGTGTTGTGTAATATTAGCTTTCCACACAATATAAACTTTATAAACTCCTCTTAACAAGATGATTGGTGAGTCACCTGCAGTACTTTAAGACGTTATATTTGGGTATCGTAAATGAAGAATAAAAATATTATTAAAAATAAATATTGATTTACCACTGATTAAACATAATATAAAGTTGAAATATTACGTAATTCATGCTTATCCGAAAGGACACGACGTAGCCGTAGCGAGACGTAAGGTGGAGGAGGGGATCGACGGCCTCACGCGTAATAGCCATACAGCCGCCACACTTCGTTAATTTATTGGAAAACATGGGCTAAAACTATGTCCTAAATTTTATTACATAAATTTGATGACCATCAAGTACCGAACACTCTTCTTTTATTTCGTGTGACTTACCAATAATCCTGTAAAAACTTAAACAGCACTATATTTTATGCTCCTGCGTCATAATAATTTTCAAAGGACTGCAAAAAAAGAGGTTTTCAGTTCGATTGTATGTTTACTCTTTTTGTATGTTTGTTTGCCAATTTCTCCGTAATTTGAAAACCGATTTTCAAAATTCCTTTTTATTTGTAAGCATATAGTGACTACGTGATCCCATATAATATTCATAAAAATCGGTTCAACAGTTTCTATTTTAATCAAAACAACTGAAAAAATAATTTTATGAACTTTTACTTTCAAGGCATTTGAAGTGAAAGTTTCGCTGTTTTCTGAAAAAAAAATCTTAAAGTTTGACTTTACTCATTAATATAATGATGAATATTGAAAAATAATAATTGAACACTGTCTAATTTAAGAGCAACCGAGACATGGAAAGCTGCTTACGCTTAAGCTTTGCCACGTGCTGGACCGGAGGAAAAATTACTGGTTGCGTAATCCATCCGAGTTTGAACTGGGATAGCGAGTGCCTCGGAGCTTTTCCACGTTGCAAGAGACCAGAACCTCTTCTTTTTCTTTTGGAGAGACATCAAAAGAAGTAGTACAGACAATTCATTATAATTAATTTTTAACAAAAAAAACTATTAAAGAACTATCTTTGAGTAAAGTTTTACTCTATATTCAAAAAGATTAACAATATTACGACCTCAAACGCCTAAGGAATGTGCACTGTCGTGACATATTTTTGTCGCTATTTTGATTTATCAACCCATTTCGTGTAAAGTACTCGTCGATACGAAAAAATTAAGCCCCAAAACGAGGTAGCTGCTATGTACCGTTTAGAAGTCCCTTTGTCTATTTGTTGTCTCCATAGTACATACTTAGTTAGCTACTACAATCGAGAAATTTGTACAAAAAAACTTAGGCGTCTCATCAAAAAGAAGCTACTCGCGGAACATTAGCTTGATAGTAATCGATCGTAAAAATAGACCATGGATCCTAGACTTATATCAATTTCTTCCAAATATCTGAAAATAACTTACAGAAATGAATCTGGAGCAAACAGTTACCTTGGCTAAATTAACCGACAGACGTACTGAAACGTCGCTTTTATTAACAGAGCACTTGCAACGCTCTCTGTTAATTAATTTAAACTCGACAAAGCAAATTAATTGCAGACGTGGCGATGCTCTTACTGCATTCAGTAACAAGCGACCTCCTTCGATACAATTTCCGTTTTTAATACTCAGATAGGTTAATTAATATTGGTAATTACTACGAATCCTTCATTAAATCTACTATCCTACTCTTAGTGTACACTAAATATTTTTACTCTATATATTTTTTACACTTTACATAATACAGTTAAAATTTTTGATCATTATTTAATATTTTGTATTAAATAAAATTTTATCAAGTTCAAACATATATACTTGTATTTATACGTGAACTGGAGACTCTGTTTATACACGGTTACCGGTGAGCAACTAACGCGATATTAAAGGAGAGCCACTCGGTACTCGGTTGTCTTCATAATTAGGTAAAAAAATTAGAGGCATAAATTTAGACCAAATTTTCTAATAAAGAAATGAAACGTAGATTCGAAGCCGCGTCTGAACATATGGCTAGTGGCATAGTTCATCGACCCGAAGATGGCGGCCTCCCGCGCCAAGTCGGTTAGGCTACCCATGCGTCAAGTAATTCATTATTTGAATTTCAATTATATTGTATCTCCGTATAAAAGTCCTCAATTATTGAAATCAATTTAATTAATAAATTAATTATACTTTTATATGATAAAAAAAACTACTATTATATTGTAAGGATATTAACTTTCTATTATGTCAATTAATATTGTGATTCTTTTATATGCTTTATATAAAATAAAAAGTATCTTAATTAAACGTTTTCTTTGTTGACATAATTGAAGGAATTGACTTCCTTTTTTATATATTACTTGTTACAGTTTAATCATACGATAAATAGAACTTTCAAGTTACATTGAGAAAAGCGAGGAAACCTGCATATCTAAGAATTAAAATTTTTTTGAAACATGTGAAGTCTGCTAATACGTTCTAGGTCCGCGTAGTAGACTATGCCCTTTACGCTCTATCTACAAGAGGTCTTTGCCCAGCAGTAGGACTATTTATAAATGGGCTCTTACTTTTTATAGTGTATTTTATTAGGGAAAAAAATCAGCCTGTCTTACCCAGGAACCAGATATTTACAAGATATTAATAAATAGTTCAGTGTTGCATAAAAATGTTATAATCTGCCTTCGTGATATTTCTCAGCTCTCAGCGCTCAATAAAGTACTTGAGAAATATTAGGAAAAAGATAATTCATGCCTTTACATGGACTACTTCTTGTTATTATTGCTGATATACGATCACCCGAAGTTATACTTTGTAACTATTTACCATCAAAATTTTCTTTGGCTAACAGGGATTCCTTTTACCATGATTTTACGCAGCACCGCGTATGTTAAATGGTGGTAACTCATGTTATTATAATAGACAATATAAACAATATCTGTATCTTAATAATTCTTAAGAAATCTTGGTGTTTCCAAAGTAAATAGTAAAAAACTCAACCGACTTAAAAAGAAGGTTCTCAGTTCGACTGTATGTTTTATTTGTGCATGTGACGTGATTTCTTCGCAAGCTATGAACCAATTTTCATTTTTTTCATTTGAAAAAACAAAGTTACTATGTAATTGTTACCAAATCTTGAAAATCGATTTCTTTTTAAATCAAAATAAATGAAATATTGTTTCATGAAAAGCTTACAAATATTGCAATATCTGTTTATTGTTTTCGGCTACATGGTTCGTTTGTAATAATATCTATGACATAATTTCGCCCATAGCAGCCAATCTTCCTCTTTTGGTAGAAAGGAAGACAATCGAGGTTCGACTTGTGTTAAGCGATCGTCGCCTATAGACACCCACGATATCCTAAGAGTTGCGAGTGCGTTGACAACCTGAGAAATTGTATGAAATAGGTTGATTAGATAGGAGGTTGGGATTAAGGGTTTAGAGGGGAAAGGAGTGGAAAAAGAAAAGGGTAGACATGACCATCCGGCATCCCCAAAAGTTATGCATACTTTATTTTATGGCAACTTTATAAGGGGCGATGGAACATCCCCGGGCGATCCCTAAGTGCGGCATAAGCTTTGTAAATATGTTATGCTCTACCGCCTAAACAACTCTGCGCAAGAGATATCGTCAGCATAGTACAATCGTATCAGAAGTAAAATTCACACTCTTCATTTCTGAGCTCTTACGACCTGATATCCAAGACATTCAAAGAGAGAGAGAGAGAGAGATAAATCGTATTACCTTTATTTGTATTATCTTCATTTTCAGGCAATCTGTTGATTAACCAGTACTACCCTAATCTCATCGAAAAACAAAAAGGATGGTTCAAATTCAGGACTTCCAGATTGTACACCAATGTCTTATGTAGGCTTTGGATGCAGTCTGGGTCACAAACTGGTATGTGCAATCGTAAATTTGAACACGAATGTATAGCAACATCAATATCTGTCGATTAAGCAAATGTCTTAAACTGTGAAGTTTTAAGAAATACGTTAAAAGAACAATATTTTCTCCTACAAACGTGGTAAGTACAATATTGGCATTATCCTAATATTTTTATCTAAATTCACTATAACTGGTGAGAAAATAAATGGTAGGAACCTTTGTTAAAACGTCAGTACTATTACTGTACGGTGCTATTACTATACAGATTTCCTTTTCATGGGAACGTACAGATTTGGACGTTGATGATGTTAAACTATGTTGAACTTGCTTGTAAACGATGTTTCGAAAGTTGCAATACAATAAAAATAAAAACCAATAAAAAGGATCAAGCGAAATGCTTTTGGTCTCTACTTTGAAATGAAAAGGAAATTAAATTTCTCGATGGCCCGACACTTTGCACCGTTCGCAATGCCCGTGACGATTTACCTTACGTCGGAATAAAAAGGCGATATTCTTTCTTATAAGTCTCTTTTAAGATTTATGTGTTAAAATTGTTTACTTGATGGCAATGTCATTCATCCATCCATCTATTCAGCCGAAAGACTGCAGGACATAGGCCTCCCCCAAGGATCTTCACGACGACCAGTCTTGCGCCACCCGCATCCAGCGGATT
>JAOCPS010581247.1:0-11166 GCA_025505425.1 Graphium colonna | reverse complement strand
AAAGGTCGACTGGGAGACAATGCCTTCGGCATTAAGTCCGCCATTGTACTATTTTGTACAGAAGTCTAAATAAATAATTAAATAAATATTAGAAGCGTAGCTTTTCTTATGTATAATGGTAACTATTTCTTATGTATAATGGTCTTTTATATCTTTTGTATGTTTCCAAGACTCTGGTGTTCGAGTTTCAGATATAGTATCATTGAAAAGTTTCACCAGAATATCGATAACGGGTGTTCCGCCTTTTCCGCCATTTATGTCTTTTTAATATTAAAATTTGCTTTGTGGCCGTCTTCATATTTTGACTAAAAACTTTTGGACTTCGATATTGATTCGTTGTATTTTTTATTATATGGGCGTTTTACGTTCTCAAATCTTCTTAAACATGTTTGTGTATTAATTTATTTATATTTGAGAGTTTCCGATGATCAGCTACGGTGTTTTGTTTCATAACACACCTCTGCACAATCATACTTATTCTTGATTCCTAGTGTGAGTTTGATAAATTTTCCAGGAACGGTGGTGAAATGTTTGTAAGCTGCCTCTGATCAGTAGTGGCAAAGTTGCCGACTTATCTAGTTAACGTTCATATTATCGTATAACTTAACCATTTTTGCTCTCTCGCATCTGAAATCAAACCTAATTGCTACCCTCACTATCCTATGGCCACTTACTGTCTTAAATAGTGAAATAATGGAGACATTTGAAATTACACTTTTGGGAGAGGAAATTATGTTATCTATTTCATTTTTAGTGTAGACACTAGAGCTAGTCCAAGTCAATTTCCTTGAGATGCGTTTTCGAAGAAGATATTCATGGCATACAGTTTTGTTGTTTCAATAAAATTGACAAGGAGTTGCCCTCTATGGTTGCGCTGTCCTAGTCGAAAACTGCCTACAGAGTTTTTGTTTATTAAAGGTGCACCTATTTTTGAATTAAAACCGTCTGTTATGGCAGTATAATGTCAGCGTGCTTCTAAAATGGCTCTCATCTTCATAGAATGGATCTTCTTTTTCCTATGGCTATTATCGCAAAACTTTTATGAAAAATTAAATATTAATACAGGGTTTTTAGGTAAACGCATCGTTGAAAAGCCACTTTGTGTGCTCGTATATTCCTCATATTTTCTTGGTCAAATTATTTAATTTATAGAGGCTACAGTACAGACAGTGTCTTATTATTGATGTTCAAATAAAATTCAAGGCGTTTTCACTCGCCGTGAACAAACAAGACAATACATAAATCTTACTTGATACCTATCGGTAGACGAACTATACTTCTATATATTGGAATTCAACAACCTCTGTATCTGTATTTGATCTCGTTTGTCGAACCGATCTAAAAATCAAGACTTAACAATTGATAAAGCACACGATGAAGTATCTCCCATTTATCTAGACCCAAGATATTGAAAAAAAATAAAGACGATAAGTGATAAAAATGAAATTGAGATACAAATAATAAATTCTACGCAAACCATTAACAATGAATCGAAATAAAAAAAAACTTTGCAATGATGAGCAGTTATGATTGAACAGAGAAAAGCTTTCAAGACTTAATATATTTTTTCTCATTCATATTGAGTTAAATAATTATTCCATGTTTATTTTAATTCCATCTGATGAGTTTTCATTAATAAACAAAGTCGAGCGTTGGGAAGTACTTGTAGAAGTTTTATTTAATTAAGATTTAATAATATGACGATACTTTACAGTTAAGTGTTTTATTTACTCAAGACAAAAGTAAAATTAAATATTTTTTTCTCCATTTGAAAAATATTATTTCTATTCAACAATTTTGAAGTGGATCCAATGCTGCTGATGCTACTACTGCTGATACGGTCGGTACATATGAGTCCATCAAGAACACTGCTCAGGGGTGTAACAGGAGTTTTACAAAATCAAGTTCTCAATTCCTTTTCTAATTTGAAAAAATTGATTAACAGGTGTTTTGATTCAAGCAATAGTTACCACTTAAGAAAACAACATCCCACGAGATATAGTTACATAGCCATTTATTGAATAAACTCATTCTTTAATTGTAAAAGAAAGAATGTGGAAATAGACAATCAATACCAACCAACTACTAACCTACAAACGGAATGAAAATTCACAAACGTCTCTCAACATATGTTTAATGTCAACAATACCCACAATATATAAAGGTACTCTATTTATTAATGAAACGATTAAATCAATTTCGAAGTAAACAAAGTAATACGTATTGAACTGCACCAGGCCTGATAATAACATTATTATCAAATCCGATACCGGGCACAATTATTTTCAGGTAGTGTTTTTCAGTTGGTGTCTAAATATCTAAAATTGATTACTATCGAAGCCTTGCCGGACATTGAGGAGGCTCCACATGGAATAAATTGATTGTTATTAAATTATGCCAATAACAACGACAAGTAAAAGCAGACTAGTTATATTTAAACATTTTCAAATGAAAAAACTTTACGAATTTTATCACGGTTTATTCTTTAAATTCTATCACCCACAAGTAGGACTGATATGTTTGATGTCCTGGTACCACTTATCAATCCTGTCAGCTCGAATATTAATTTTTAGGCCGGTCTATGCAGTAACGTAAAGTTGTTTAGTTCTCTTTTAGTCTCAAAATTAATATGGCAATTTGAAAATTCCTAATAAATAATGAAATCCGAATTCAAAGGGATTATAATTAATTTGATGAGGAAAATAGACTATTGTCGAACTACTAGCAAGCAAATAACAATTCTATACAGGACTGACACGTTTCTTTGAATAGAACAATATTGAAAGTGATGATATGTTTATAAACTCGATTTTGAACGAACAATATAAAAATCTATCTTGCGCAATATGTGCATGTTTTGCTCCATTTGATTTAATATTTTGAAAATTTTGTTTTAATTTATACAATACTACAATTAATATTAGCGTACAAAGACGTTTTATCATATTATGAGTAAAACAAAAAAATAAAGTATCAAAGTAAAAACCACTGTGAACATTTAATTATTAACAAAATACAGTACACGTGTAAATCAAATTTAAACATCAAATTTAGTCTACATCACTAATTCTAGTACAGATGAAAGAATATATTGAATTAAACCCTTACAAGTAAATCCGGCGCAGTGAGTCTAAGTAGTCGTAACTCGACGGCGTTCGCAGCTTCATTCCCGTGTATTGCAATTCAAATAGGATCCGGACAGCGATAATGCTGTGTCCGTGATATTGCTGCAGTATATAAACAATATCAATGAGCCACGAAGTTCTGGTAAGTGGATTCCAATTCTATCATTGTTAGTTTTCACTAAAGTTGTCAAAATGACACATGAAAAGATATAATAGCTCTTATAATATTGTAATTATCTGAGTGCCATAGTTTGATTATGTGATTATTTTTCACATCTTACTACACAATAAATTACAATGAAATCCTGCAAATACTTTAATAAAGATACTGATGAAATTAAAGGGTCTTTTTAAATTCAAAAATTCCTAAAAGTATACAAAAATATCTTCCATGTGGTCATCAGACATTACAAGTCAATGAGTTCAAAATCAAATTCAAATTTCTTTATTCAATATTGAAGTGATAATACTTGCTTATTGACGGTCAATAATACTACCACCGTACAATACACGGCGAAAGGTTTGAATTCGGCAGCACCTGGGATGTCAGAGCAGTCCTTTTAAGGAAGGCAGTGCTCTCCTCGCTCAGCCGGGGACGGGACTAGAAAAGGTGTCCTAAACAAATTCTCGTCCCCACTCTAAAGAGTGCTAGTTACCACGACTGCCGCTGCATCGCTTTTTAACGTAGTCGACATAACAATAAAAATTAAAGTAAAAACACACCTAACATTTGGCGCGTGGCACGTAAGGATGCTTATTGATCGGAATGGAAACGCCTACTCTGAGCGCAAAATGGCCGTAGTAGCTCGAAAAACATCTTGCTAATGAAGGAGAGCTAGTGGAAGATGGTGGTGGCTACATTTTCTGAGAGCCCCGACGTTCAGGTATAGGATTTGTCAGTAAGTATCACCTAGTAAAGCGACTTGTAATGTACCTTGTACATATTTTGAACTGTGACCAATTTGCGCCTCCACTTGGATAAAGACAACTTCCTTAACGCATCAGTATCTAAGCTCCAACACTAGATAAGTCTTATGACATTACGGACAAATTTCATGACGAATTATCTCAATGCCTAGGTAATATAAACTCTAGAGAGCAGATATTACTGCTGGGCGACTTCAATACCAGTGTCAGTCGGGACTAGAAGGTGTGGCCTAGAGTTCTGGGTAGACACGGAGTCAGTAACATGAACAACGATGGTCTGTTGCTACTTAGTCTTTGTGCTCAATGTGGACTAGCAGTAGTACTAGTCGTATATAAAAAGATTGAATCGATGAGAATGATGAAGTAATCATGGCAGCCCTGACAAAGACCAAGAGCTCTGGAGGCAGCATAGTAGGCGAAGCATTAGCATTGCGGCACTCAAGGCAAGTGGTCAGGACAGTGAGAAATATAATTAAACTTTGAAAGACTTATTAGACTGAATATTATTAAAAAATCCTTGATGATAGCTTCCTTACAAACAACAATTTTTAATTATAATCATAGAATTTAACGTTCTATGAGAATGCACAACTCTCTAAGTGAATAAGCGTGATTTGATATAGACTTTGAGACTTAAAACTGTTATGCCGGAAATATTGTCATTGCATTTGTCAATGGGATTTTAACGCAGATTGCAATATTACGCGCCGTTTTCGTCACGTCCATCCATAATTAAAGCGGCGTACGTGTGTGTCCTGAGTGAATTACAATAACCGAATCATGAATAGTTTCATGACTTCAATTATCCTTGTTTCCTCAATTATCGTTTTCGTTATCAATACGCATATACATATGAATTGTTTGATAAGATAATAAAATGGCAACGTAACCAGCAAATTAAGTATGGATTCTAAGAGAGGATTTGTCAAGATATTGGAGCAGTTCTGTTTAGCTCGTGTAGAACTTATCAGTTTGATTAGGCAGATAGTACAGCGACACTCAAAAAAAAAAGAAAAATATTCTCGCTTGGTTTACTTGTCAGATGCCCCTTTCTTATTTTTTTTCTTTCCTGTTCATATCAATTTCATTTATAAATTAAAAAATCTCATCCCATTTTACATGGTTATATAATCTATCCAAGAATTGCCACGCATATGAAACTGCATAGATATTACATACTTTACATTATTACCAGAGCTGAAAAGAATTTGAACAACGACTAAGGTGGAATAATTGTGTATTCTCTCAAAAATGCATTGATTTTGAACCCCAAGAATTGTAAATTTATAATACTTGGAAGAAAAATGCAATTGAGTAACATTTTCGCTTATGTTCCCTTGGTTTAAATCAATGACACCTAATTGATAAACAAAGAAATGCGCTTAGAAAGTGGCGTGCTCATTAGTGTGCGTATTTATTTTAGTAGGTTTCAAGTTCTGTACAGAGTGCGTGATTACCAGTACATACAGTAATAGCTTACGCGTTAAACTGTCTGTTGTAATGTTGAAGCTGTCTAAGGACACTGACGGATACACGGACGCTGTCTAAGGACCTCGAATATTATCCAGAACAGAACGATTGATTTAGCGTGTCCAAAATGCGTGCTCGCGCTTTTGTTTTGAAATACCGTTACGAACCCACATCACTTCTTACATAAACAATTCTTATTTTTAAAAAATGAATCTGCGCAGAGAACTTCGCCTATCTACTCTATCGGTTAAGGTTATCAAAACAAGTAGACCCATTTACTTATATCGAAACCTTGAATTGTTATATATTGATCTACCGAGAGCGGATAAAAATTCCACATCTCATCCAGATCCACATCCCCAAATACCACTCAGCGCTATTTAGAGGAGTTTCCGGTCCGCCGCGTCGAAATGTTGTAAGAAATACAGCTTCTTCCAAACAAAACATTATCTTTTTCATTACCAAAAAGCTTGGTATCTTTTAGACGCGTACTCTATTACGTAGAGAGTACTTTGCAAATAATATTTAATTAATAGTAGTATTTACCGCATTTATAATAAATATTATGATATTTATATAAGTCCTTTGAACTTAAAAAAAAACTATTTACAATATGAATTATTATTTATTCTTTAGTAATTAACATTAAAACGGAATTATTTTTTAAAAATCACTTTATCTCAATGTGCTCCATTTCGTTCTTGGCACTCCTGTAAACGAAGACTAAAATTTTCTATCACTGCACGGCAAGCACGCTCTGAAATACTTGACATTTCTCGTCGGATATTTTCTTTTAATTCATCAGTTGACCGCGGATTTCTTTCGTAGACTTTAAACTTAAGGTAACCCCATAAGAAAAAGTCCATCGGACTCAAATCCGGCCTTCGTGGTGGACATGGAATGTCTCCTCTTCGTGATATCACTTTGTGAGAGAAAAGTTGACGGACGACGGGCATAGGAGTGTTAGATGTATAGGCAATTGCGCCGTCTTTTTGAAACTAGGTCTTGGTATTAAAACTTGGAAAATTCTGTAACTCTGGTGTAAAAAAATCCTCGATTATTACCACATACCGCTCCGAAGTAACAGTAACATGACCACACGACCATTTTCGTTCTCAGAAAAGTATGGACCTATGATGCCATGCGCTGACATAGCCGCCCAAACTGTTATTTTAGGGCTATGTAAATGGCTTTTGATGTTTGCGACGTGAGTTTACATTCCTCCAGTAGCGACTATTTTGCCTATTAACATGGGCGTTGATCTGAAAGTGAGCTGATTAGAAAACAACACGTTGTTAAACGAAGTGAAGCGGTTCATCATTTCATTCACGAAATTAAGTATATTGGTAGGATCAGTTTCTTTTAGTTCCTATACTAACTGAATTTTGTATGGATGAAATTTTTTATCATTCTTTAAAATGCGCTGTAACGTTGATCTGGGTATATTTGATGCACTGGAGCGCTTACGAATGGATTGAGTAGGATTTTCACGGACTGGCTCTTGCACTACGTCGATGTTTTGTCCCGTCCGTAATGTTCTTGCTCGGCCCGATCGTTGTTTATCCAACGTAGAGCCAGTCTTCTCGAACTTTTGGACTCAATTCTTAATCGTTTGAAGACTAGGACAATCATTAAACGTGTGTAAATTGCGATACTCTCTAAATTTATGGCGCGTAATGTCTATCTTGACATTTTATTGGATACATTGAAGTCGTTACCGCGAAACATCAGATGGAATATCTATTCAGTTGCTATTTTTTTCTAAACATAAATTTAAAATCAATTTAAATCGTCTACTTCAAGAGCATTGCACATGAGAAATAAACACCGTTATAGTATCTATTTATTTAACTATTTGTATAACTGTGGGTAATTTACCTTCATCTTCGCTTACACGAAGTATGTGTATTATCATATTTAATAGCGCGTTATAATAGTTCTGCTATCGTTGTAGTCTATCTTTCCAGGTTTTAATCCAACCAAATATTAAGTGAATATCATTTTTACATAGAAACACAGAAAAGTTAAATCGTGTTCATTTTGATGATAAATTTATCAAACAAAAGACGCACTACTACATACAAATATTTTTGGTCCATAAAATTAGATATTTTAAATGCAAATAATACCTTATACATTTCAAACAGTAGATGTAATCATATATCGTGGTAAACCATATTTATTTCCAAAACAGTTTTACAAATAGAGATTATGTTAGTTTATTTTTGATTCAAAGACTAATTGATTCTCGAAAGTTAAAAATAAACAAAGAAAGCATTTATTGAATACGAAACCTATAGTTCTTAAAGGCTGGAATATCCAACAATAAAGCTATTGGCATTAAAAGAAGATGTTCTTCGATTTTAAATTCCTACTCCGTGAGTATCTTTCCGCTCGATGTTGCACTTTATCCATGCGGTTGCATTAAGTCCGAGATATATTTGTTGGTCTCTTTCAAACGTTATTTGTGTTTATTTTGAGTGCATTTCAAAGTAACCCTAACGTTTAAAGACACATTACTCTGTTCGCCCCTTTACCGCGGTCATATGATTTAATGAAAGACTACTTCTTTATATTGACTTTTTATTATAAAATTTAAATGATTTTATTTAAAAGGTTGATGTATTGATTTTGATGTAATTAACAAACTTTCACTGTCATGACACGCACTGAATAGTCTTATAATGTTGGAAGGAATAATATAACAGACTTGATAGAATTTTAATTTCTCCAATGCAAATACTACATATCAATGTTTCGTTACGTAATTATTGACATATTGTATTTATATATCACTAAATCATAAATCACTAGGATAGTAAATATTGTAGCCAGTGCTGAGAGTCTGTATCGGAGTTGTTATTAACAATGTTCTTGCAAAATTTTACTTCCCCAAAAATTTTTTTTTAACCCCAAAAAATTATCGTTTAGATCTACATTGATAATATAAAATAACTGATAGGTAATGTTTATTATCTGCAATGGAATAAATCCTCAATAAATGGGAATTATTTAATAGATTTTTAAAAAATTATTGGAATAAATAATATATTCTAGCGGAAGCTTTATAAACCTACGTAATAACCTACAAGATATAAAAAAAATATTTGAGAGGACTAAAAACGTATTATTATCTCAGTATGTAATAGTATGAATATTTTAAACGCATTATTTTATATATTTCTACAGTACCGTCGGCTAACATATCAACCCAATGTAAGATAAACTAGAATTGGTTTGTAAGATTACATGGTTTTTTCTACCAATTTTTTTCCACTTCTTTCACTTCACAATTCGAAATATGGGAAACCGTCTTCTGTTGTACTTACCTTAGTTTATAAAATGTATGGTTTGGTTTTTGTACCTACCCAGAATAGTAACATTTTAAAACCGAAGTCCCTATTGGTGATATCGATCTTCAATTAAGTAAATTTAATTATGAAATAATATGTTGATATTACCTTACCTTTTAATCTATAGTAGTCCTACATTCATCCACTACTCATATTGTGTATTCGCAGCCTTATGAATTTCATCATTGGAACTCAATAGCAAGTTCCATAACGAGAAGTCAAGCGTAAAGATACGTTCAAGGAATGCTCAAAGTAGCCCTAGCACGAAACTAAGCCCATCGTAAGGGCAACAGATTTATTGTTTTAGATTGTCGACCAGTCAGCTGCTCTCTTTCTTTATACAATACGACAAATTCGATGATACTTAATTCATCCTTATTCCAGAGCAAAAGATAATTATAAATAAAGCAACCCGATTGATATTGAATGCTTATTTGGTACTTGAAGCGATCTGCTTAAAAAAAGGAGTAAGGAACGCAAAATATTGCAGATGAAAAATGATTGTTACAATTTAGTATATTAGTTTCACAGAAAAACATAAATTTTAACAAAATAAAAGTCACATTTAATATATAATAGGTATTATAAAAATATATAAAATATTCTAAATATAACAACGTTACGGGATTTATCGCGGTTTGTTTTTTAAATTTTATAACTCTGCTCAAACGCTTTACATGGTCACGTGAAGGACTGAGGCTTTAAAAATTTAATTTCCTGATTTAGCTTATCAATCCTGAATACGGTGTGTTTGAAGATTCATTTTAGTCAGATCTACGTTTATCTTTAAGTGTTACAGAGTAGTGGTTATTTTTTTACCTGATTTTATTTGTAATTGGATCCCAAGATGGTAGCATTCAACCATCATCTGTATTGAAATTTGGATGTTTCTTTATTTCAACTGTTTTGCGAATCACTCTTGTCAGAAATCTGTGTTCATTTGCAAATATTTTTGCTGTATGTATAGGTTTGTTCACAAACTGTAGACGTATTTTGTGTAATATAATTAAAGTGTCAACCTTTACACAGTATGAAAAACTTCAAAATGAAGTGCATGTTGAAGTTTGCAGCTGTTAATGCTTTCTAAAATTGCTTCATCGCATTAACAGCTGATGTCTACTGTATAAAATAACCAATTTGCTCTATTATTTTTCACCGTTACTGCTTCATAATAATACGATTCCTCACACTGCTTGAGAAATTATTTTAACATCACAGGTTCTACAGTTACAAAACATGTGTCATTTTTCGTATGTCCTGGACTTAGCTTCAACCGAGTATTGTTTTCTTTTGTGCGATTTACACAATTTTCTGCGAGGTGAAAATATTATCACAAGAAGCAGTACTCAATATATATAGTAAACCGAATCTTAAGAAAAGTTTGTGAGACCAACTGTTAATATTTCCTTTTAAATAAAAAAATATTTTTAAAATCGGTACAAATGGATATCGAGGTAACAACTTTGAAATAATCAATAAAATTAAGAACCTCCAACTAATAAAGTTAAAGTTATGCAATAAAATGTAAAGCACAACAAAACATAGCACTGGAGGTGTTACTGTAATAATTTAATAAAAAGTTTAAAAAGAACTCACGAAACAAAACATTTCTAATCAGCTAAAAAAATTAGGGCTAAAAGCACAGCTGTCGTAAGGTAGTAAGAGTATATTTATTATGATAAAAAATATATCTATAATAAGTACATTGCGTTTAAATTATAGCTACTAGAAAACAGAAGACATTATTTATCAAAAATAACGATGCGACAACTTGGCTTTAAATATTTTTGTATCTACATATAAATATGCTACGATAACGGCGCATTAAATGCTACGTAGGCTTATCCGTAGACAGTTTACAAATTAATAGAGTCTATCCCCCTTGCATACCTTCTACGTGCGTCAGATTCAATGATCGTTGCGACTATAATGTAATGCAATATAGTGTTGTGGAAAGCGAAGCAGGAAATTGATATTACGATGATCGTTGTAATATTAGGGACTGAATTATACCTCGATTTATTGTTATATAATATAACTGAGTATATACTATAAGAGATTTCTTTTGAAATGTGATATTTGTAATATAAATGAAATTTTAAGTTATGTTTATTGGCTGTGGTGTGCTAATTTAATGGTCCCTTTAGATTGTTAAGTAAAGGTTAATCACTATGAAACAAAATCGATTTTACTTTAACTGAATTCGTTTTCCTATATGTGATTATAAGTATTCATTAATCCTAATCCCAGAAATCCTTATCTTTTATCAAAAAGAAAATGATTTTATATTG
>JAOCPS010581137.1:0-11167 GCA_025505425.1 Graphium colonna | reverse complement strand
ATCGGTGCCAACTCTGGAGCGCTCGTCCTCATCACAGTAGCAGGAATTCCATCTGGCCCACTCAGCTTAAAGACATCAAGGGAGAAAAGTGTTTTACGCAACTCAGATGGAAGCGTATTCGTGGTATCGTGTGTTCACACCGTGGGATGGACGGTGTTGTGTTCCTCCCATTATCGATTTGACGCAAAAAGAATGCACAGGAGATCGGCTTTATCTTTTGCGATATGGGCTAGCGAGTCATCCCTGATGTGCATGGTTGGTTAAGATGGCGTACAGAAGTCCCCTTGGACTGATTTGACAAGACCGAAACGCGCGAGTGCCCGAAGGCAGGCGAACTTGCCTATTCTGTTAATGTGTTCTGTCTTTGCTGCGGCCAGGGCGCTTTTAAGGACCTGGAGGCAAAATCATACTCCTTCTTCACTACTACTTTTTATAGCAAGACGTCACCACCGTGGCCCAGTCCCAAAAGTGTTTTTAATTATAACGAGAAGCTATCTTGTATGAGTGACTGAGCTATGGTTTTATCGCCGATGAAAACGACAAAGAATGTAATATAAAGTTCTACACACTATAGCACTACATCGGCAATATAATAGGTGACAGCATTTTTATCATCCAGTGAGAAGCAAATCTGGCTCCATGGGCAGGATAAAAAAAGAAAGAACGCATCCCCTTCCAATCTACTGACCTGCGACGGCGGCCATACGGCGATGTCCAAGTGGAAGAGACGAACACGTGACAGGCACCTCACTCTGGATTATATAATGGTTGGAAGAATCTAACGGAGAGCCGATGGAGATCTTGATTATCTAAGTGAGTGGTCAGCGGAAAGTCAAACAGGGAAGACATATGATCCAATACGTCTGGAATTTGCGTGGGCGATGTGACCATGTGAGTCAGATCATACGTCACGACAAAGTCATGAACAGATTTCCCGGCATGATCAGTGATGAGTGATACAAGCCATTCGGCGTGATGGTCGTTGAAATCGCCAAGAATCACGATCTCTGCAGAGGGGATCTGCTGCAGCACGGAATCTGTAGTAATCGGGATGTGGTCAATGTGTCGGTCACCTTCAAGATTGCTAAGAAGTTATGAACAGATATCCACCCTGACGTACACATAATCTTGAGCACTACCGACGGTTGCATGGTTGATGGATTGCTTGCATAATGAATTTAACGAAATTGTAAATAAGTTAAATGTCACCGAATTAATGATCAACCCATTATATACCGTTAATTATCAGTGTATAAATGCGTTCGAAGATATGTACTGTAGGTGTAAATTTGTTTATGATAAGCTTATATCGCACGCAACGAATATCGAGACATCAGTTTCTCAAGTTTTACCGTAACGTAATTATATAAATTTGCCTGAGCTATATTTGTTGATGTTTGATGGTAACCTTATGTCTTGAAAAATATTCGTCCCGAAGTGCGATCCCGCCGCTGATGAAAATGATCCGATTTTCAAAAACAATTTTTCCCGCTATTTTACGGAACGTTATTTTGTAGTGTTACCTTTCTTCTGCGATCCTGCTGTCGCTCTTGGCGATGCTTATTCAACTGTTCGCCTCGCATTCTCTCTGAAAGGAGTACGACGCTGTAATAAATGAATATATTCCAAAGAAATAAATCATTTATTATCTATCGCTAAACGATAATTAATACGCTATATAATACAAAAGGATCTTTTTTGAAATTATTTTAGATTTATGCTTTACCAAATCGTGTTTACATCTGTCATCAAGCAGATGTACCTACAGAATTAAATTAATGAGGACGATCGCCAATTCCAAAATTTTTATACAGATTTGCCCCGGTTTACCTCTAGACGCATTCCATTTTAACAGAGTTTGTTTTGGCCTTCGTAGCAGTCCATTCTTCATCATGAGAGTGCTGCGACGGTTGTGCTCAGATGAACCCTCACGCTTCCGCTCGCGTCGGTCGTGCTCGAGAACATTCGTTGTCTGAATGCTTAAAAATCAGAAATGAACGCCGGAAGTTGCCGGGGGGCTTTGAGCTTGTTAAGTGGGCCAGCAACTCTCTTGAGCTTTTTAAATCTCTTCCAATCGATGATCGACATACGGCTAACGTTAATTTCGATGAGCCTGTTGCGAACTTAAAGATTACAGTGGTAAATCAGCCGCGATGCATTTATGTTCCCCGTGAGCATAGAAGATCGTCCTGTCACCAAACGCAATATTTTTTCTGTTGTCAATTAGCCACGATGCATTTATGTTCACCGTGAGCATAGAAGATCGTCCTGTCACCAAACGCAATATTTTATCTGTAGTCGCACGTCAATGTGATGTTTTTTAATTTTTACCCGCTTTTAAACGATTTCTCGCACGCCGTTGGTCAGTTTTGACTATGTGTTCTGACTACGCCAGGACCTTTTTAGGTGCCAAAAAAATATTATCGGATATTTGTACGTTTTTAAATTGCGACGAATGTAATAAATCTCATATGAATTATCCGCAAATCGCACTACTTAGAAATTTAATCCACCTCGAAGTCCGTACTTCGGAGGAATTTTTGAAATTTTTGTAAAGACATTTAAGAATCATCTGTTTAAATCCATAGGTTCACAAGAAGTTAGCAAAACGGTTATTTTTTTATTCATTTGGAGGTGGGAGTTACCTAACTCAGTTAAAATAGAAAAAATTAGTCTTTTCTTCGATTTTAGCTGATTTACGTATTTTATATTATTTCAAGAATTTGCTCTGCCTAACTTTTTTATCCTTTACTATATGAAAAGAAATAGAAACCTGACTGATTTTCATGGAAATATTTTCAAAAATAAAATTTATAAAATCCAAATTATAAAATCAGTTCTTAAATAACACAGAAACAAGATAACAAATATTCAAAACTTAACAATATCAACAACCTTCTTTTTTGAAGCTGGTTAAAAAGAATAAATAACTTACTGTCTCAAAATAACTAGTTAACTTAAATATTTAGTTAGTTCAAATAGTGTTTTTTTAATTTAAATAATGTTTGTATTTATAAAAAAATATTCTCAATTCTTTACATCTGGGATAGATTAAAAGCTACCTCTCAAATAACATACAAATATTTAGGCATGTGCCACCGCAGCAAACAGTAAGTTTATATATATTATTCATACAAGAGTTTTGATATTTTCCTTGTGTATTATTTATTTATTATAATAATTTTTTTGTTTTACAATATTTCATGTTTTGACTGTTATTTAATTTTACTTAAAAACATTTTCGGATTATTTTAAAGTACGCAACAAATTTTTATTAAGATTTGTTATTTTTCAAAACCCAATTAAACAAAACAAAACACAAAGGGGAAAATTTTATTCAAAACATTTTTAATTCTACTGGGACGCGCTGTTCACAGAAAACCTTCAGGGGGTAATATTAATGGCGTACAAATTGTTTTGTCAGTTGAAAATAATTTGTGAATAAAAAAATCATGTGTCCCAATTTCTGGCATCAAATCTAGATTACATATTAAATATTATTCTCCACTTTATGTCATTAATCCCAGAAAGTTAAATTGTATTTATTGAAGATAATTAACAAAATTTTTTTCAAACGGCGTACAATGACCCTTGTTTTTCAATATGGTTTATAATGCATTTTCTTCAATGTGACGTACTTAACGTTCATATCTGTCATTGTATACCATCTGTAGATGACAAGTAAAAAGGCTCCATAAAAATACTTAAATATAATTGACAAGCTCATGAAAACTGTATGAGTAATGAAATCACATCATAATCGTTTATTTCTGTGTTATTGTGACTAGTTTTTGTTCGTGGTAACTGTCCGCATTTATTCCACGTGTTGTGGGTTAATTAATCAACGTTTTGTTTTCGATTAATAACTGATTTTATATTAATTAAATTTATTCTTTGACCGACTGATACAGATATATAATACTTATTTTATGTGTCAAAAATCCCTAAACTTCTCAAAACATCGCTTGCATAATGGCTTTATAAACATGTCAGCGATATTCTAATTTGTATTAACATATGTAACAATAACTTTTTCAATCGTTTTAATCTTTTATTACTGTCACTAGATGATGAAATTTTTATTACACTTAAGTTATCTTCCAAATATTTATCTTAATATTATATCCAAAATCAATTAATAATTGCTTAAGCCAGCAGCCCTCAGTTATAGCTAATCACAGTGCAATATATTCGGCTTCACAAGACGACAGTGATACAGATTGTTGTATTTTTGTACCCAACGAAATAAGACAAATAAATATATAGTATTTAAATCCAGAAGTTGACTTTTTGTCGGCTATATCCCCAGTCCAGTCTGCATCACTGTAACCTTATAATGTTATATTGTTATTATTATACTTATATACTAATGATTATGAAATAGTACCTCTTTTATATGTCTCATAATTCTCTTTAAACACTTATACAATGCCGTACCTGCACAATTTAAATATCTACTAAGAAATCCTATTGCTAATGATAAATTGGGTCTTGTACAACATGCATATAATAAACTATCTAATATGCTTTTACAATTACGCTCAATTTCTTTGCTTTCTGGTATATCTTTCTTTAACAAATCAGAATTAAAGTTTTGCTCTAGTGATGTAGACACTGTTTTATATTTATACATATTATGTTTAATTAATAATGATTTAAGATATTTTTCTTGGTTTATTACTGATAAAAAAAATTATTTCTTATTTTATACTTATATCTATGCGTTTGCTATTCCCAAATCTTTCATATTAAATTTGATAGATAATGAATTTTTAAATGCTGTTATCTCTATATCATTTTTTCCAAAATAAATTAAATCGTCTGCATATAACAATAAGTATATAAACCTGTCGTTTTGCTTTATAAACTACAAACATGGGTCATTTTTGGACCTAATGAATTTTTCTTGTAACATGAAATTATTGAATTTTTCACTCTAATAACGGGGCGATTTCTTTAAACCTTAAAGATTTTTTATGTTTTACTATTTTATCATTATAAAAGTTTCATAAATATCTTTTCTTTAATTTCACTATGCACGAAGGCTCCTACCACATCCATCTGGAATACAGGTAATCTCTTTTGTACTGCAACTGCCATCATAGTTCTGAAAGTTATTAAACTTGCTACGGGTAATGAATTGTTGTTACAGTTCTTCTGTTTAAAACGTCTTGTCACTAGCCTGGCCTTGTATAGTTTGTTGCCATCTTTTTTTACTTCAAAAAACATTTGCTACTAATTACATCTTCCTCGTTAGGTATATTTTTCACCTCTTCCCAGGTTTCATTTTCTTCCAGTTGTGTCATTTCCTTTTCTATGGCCTCAGCCCATTTTATTTTTTTTGGACTAGCATTGCGTCTTCATAAGAAATTGGTTCTTCACCTAGATAAAAAAGTTTGTGTCATAATATTTGATCTAATTTGGTGGTTGTGTTTTCCTTTTTTGTGTTTGTTATCTTTCTTCGTGTTATCTTCTACCTCAGGTAAGATATTATATTCTGTTTCAAGTGAATTTATTTCACCTGTCTCTGGTATTTAATATACACACACTCAGTGTTTTCTTCTTCTGTTTTGAATTGGATTGAACCTTCTACATTGAATGAGTTGATATTGCCATCCTCCTGTTCCTATTATTCGGGGTTATCTATTGATAAGTCTTCTTTTTGTACATATATTTCTTTATTTTTATTATTATGTGTCTGAGACTTCTTTTTAAATACTTTTATTTATCTTTTCAATTCTATATCATTTTTCGTTGGCAAGAATACTCTATATCCTTTGCGTGTTTCTCCAAAACCAACAAATTTACCAAATTTTGATTTGTAATCCCATTTTAATCTCTTTTGATCAGGTGTATGAACTGCCGCGTCTACTCCAAAATTGTACAGATTATTTATACTATATTTTGACGTTTTATACCGTAATTCACATGTAGTTTTGTCTTTTATTCTACCTTTTTCTGTTCGATTCAATGCGTATTTTGTAATATTTACTGCTTCTGCCCAAAATTCTTTTCTAAGAGGACTTTCTGCTAACATAGACCTAGCAGATTCCACAATTGTGCGTCTCTCACGTTCTGCGCAACCATTTTGTTCTTGGAGATATGTAATACTTTTCGCATGTCTTGTTCCTTTAGAATCTAATAAATTTTATACTATTTTATTGACAAATTCTTTCCAATTGTCACTTCGCATAACTTTAATAGTGTGACCTGTTATATTTTTACTCTCACTTATATAGTTTCTAATATGTTCTGCTGTTTCATTTTTATTTCGTAAAAAATATATCTTCTATGTTTTGAGTAATCATTCATTAGTAGAAGGACATATTTCGCACCTCCCAGTGACTCACGCTCCATTCGTCCACATATGTCCATGTGCATTAAATCTCCTGGTTTTCACGTCTTTTGTCAGTTTTATTAAATGGTAGCTTATGTTGTTTGCCTTGTAAACAGGATGTGCATATCTCTGAATCACCTTCTTTATCTTAATCTGTTTCAGAATGGTCTTCACATGCTCAATATTTTGGTAACACCTAACTAGCGAGTCCATTATTTGATTGACCAACCATAGGAATATCTGATTCATATTTAAAATTCATTAAAAATATTTTACCTTTTCTGTATGCAATTGCTTTAATTAAATTATCTTTTATAAAAGTGTATGTCTTTTGATCACACCTCATTTTATAACCTTTATCCATTACTGCCGATGACGAAAACAGATATACTTTTATTTCTGGTATAAATAAGAATTTGTATAAAATTGATCCGGGTATATTTCCACCTGCTTGATTTATTCTGTTTGCCAACTCTTCTAACTTTGCTATACAAAATGATATTAACTTCTTTTTAATATATTGCGTTTCAAAAAAATTTTTTTGATATATGTGTAATGACGTGTTCGATTTTGTGTCTCACGTAAGTAATATATTGACCACAACTTTTCCCATATTTGTTGAGCAGTCTCAGAATTCGACACTTGTAAAATATTTTTATTGTTCAGTCTTGTTACAATTATATATTGTGCCTTTGCCTCTCGTGTCAGCCATTTTTAATTTTTTCCATCATTTAAATCGGATCTGTTTATAACTCCAAATAATCCTGGTGCTTTGAATATTATACGAATTTGAAACTTCCATGACATCCAATTCGATAATCCTTCTAATACCAATAAACATTGGTTTTCTGAAGTAGCAATCCATTTTATCTATACCGTTTACCCAGCCCGTTCTTTCTTCCGTCCACGCTTTACCGTGATATTATATCTATAGCAATCCAGAATTCTGAGCCCTTAACCTGTTCGTAGAATATGTGTTTGTACAGTGGAAGTGAATTGCTATAAAAACACTTGTATTTAGTCTAAAGAACGTTTAATATATTTTTAAGACTATTACAATTATCAAAGCAGTGTATTTCACTCTACACACACAAGAAGAATAGACACAGTGCAGAGAAAACACCATAGATCAAAAAAATGTTTGTAAAAAAAATAATGTTGCCTTATTTTAATAGGGTTTAGTATTTAATAAATAAATTTTCTGGTCGTGCGCTCGCAGTATGCAAAGGAATTGTTCCGAACGCGGAAAACTGCACTGTTATTTGCGCTTTGCTCTTTTCTTATGACCGCGTCTATGAGACTAAAAAGTCTATCGCAAAATCTACTCATTCGTTTGCTGCATCTTGTATTACTTTTTGTCCGTTTTGCAAAGATGCTAATCTCGGTGATTTATATAGATGCCCAGAATTTATTTAACTTTCGCTCTATGAAAAAAAAATCATAAATGAAACAAAATAAAGGCTGCACTAATTGTTTAAGCGTTATGCAAAGAATTTCCGCTTGTAGATTCAAATTTAATTCTGTATCGTAAGTTAACGCAAACTAGTGTTAACCCACTGTCACCGCGGACTTCAAAGCAAAAACCGCAGTTTTCGCCCGCACTGAATGCAGCTCACACTGTTGGCGCTACTGCTGTGTCCGACATACAATATAACGTCTTACATTAGTACGTATCGCTTTGCAATGTGCGTGATGTTTTGCAGCCGACTGATACGACGCGCTTACTAGGAACCGTGCTAGTCTATACGACCGATGCAAACGGTAAGCGACATATAGTACTTGCTTTAATAGATTCCGCCTCGCAAAGCAATTTTGTAACTTCGAAATGTTGTACTAAATTAAATTTAAATTGTTATGAAGTGCCTAAAACCATAGCTAATAGTATAGGTACCGCATCGAACACAATAAAGGTGGCAGTTTCCGCAACCTTGTCATGGCGTTTAAATGAAAATTTTATTTTGATAAACGTATACGTTATCAATTGCTTCATGGACAAGCTACCTTCGGTGAAGGTGGGTTGTCCGTGACGCGGTCGATAAGGATATGTCTTTTCTGTAGTACTTGAACTGCTTACCGCTCGCAGATGATAAATTATCTGACCCTTCTGAGATTTTTTTTTTGAGACGGATTCACATTGGTGCTCCGCTCATTGCTGAAATATTATTATCAGGCCACGCCGCTGGACCACCAGGTGTGTCAACGGCTTTCGAAACCATTTTGTGGTTATATCGTAATCGGAACCGCTCCCATTACACTAGCTAATATTTATTTCGCTTTCGCCTCGGTAGAAGATAACACTGTTATCGCCGATAATACCCGCTCTCATATTTCACTCTGTACTTTAACAGAGGAACCGCGCTTGCATAACGATCGCAAATTCCGAAATTCTTATATAGATTTGAACCCGCTTTACCGCTTAACACTTGCCAATTTAACCGAATTTATTTTGACCAGCCGTCTATTCCTGGCCACGAGAGTGCTGCGACAGTTGTGTTTGGATGAACGCTCACGCTTCTACTCTCGTCGGTCGTATTTGAGAACAACACTGCATTGTTTACATGTGTTCCATTCCACGCAGTCGTTGTCTGAACGCTTAAGAATCAAAAATGAACTCTGGGAGTTGCTCAAAGCTGAGCTTTCAGCTTGTTAGGTGGGCCAGCAACTCTCTTGAGCTTATTGAATCTCTTCCAATCGCTGATCGATATACAGCTAACATTAATTTTGATGAGCCTGACGTGAACTTGAAGGTTTAAGGAAGAAGGAAGTTCTGACAACGCTTATACTTTTTAGGTGCCAAAATGCCTTATGTGAATAAAATAAATCTTTTTCAGATGAATTATAAGCAAATCTCATTACTTGGAAATTAAATCCACCTCGAAGTCCACACTTCGGGTGAATTCTTTAAATTTTTGTAAAGGAACCGATGAATCATCTTTTTATATAAATCGGTTCACAAGTGCTTATATAAGAAGAAATGACAACCGTTTTCACGCAAATCGAAAGTGTAATAAATTCACGGCTGACAACATTAATGAGTGAGTATTTTTCTGAACCTATTATTTTGACGCCCGTGCATTTTTAATGACTGCACCGCTGATTTATTTACTCACTTGCACAGTTACTGGTGAACCTGCACATTTGTTAAAACGCTTTGCCCTATTGGATCAAATGATTCAATTATTTTCAAAACGATGGAAGTTAGAGTATCTTCGGTCGCTTTAATCAAGAGGAAAATGGAATACGCCCTCAAGTTCTATTATGATAGGCTCTATCGTTCTCATTATCACTGATAATATACCTCCGCTATTTTTGGCACACCTTGGCTTTCGCTATCCAATATAATCCGGTAATAGACCCTATAACTTTAGTTTATAATTGCGCTCACCCTTAAAATTCTTCTCTTGTAAAAACCAAGGTTTTTAGGCCGGGGACAATGTTCGCGTCATTAGCAAGTAGTATTTATATATTATATTCTCATTTTGGCTATTTTTTTGTCAATGACAATAGTTTGATCTCCACAACGCACAAGCCGGCCACGTTTTCTCCGTTGCCAGCACACGAACCATACGAACGCAATGAAATCCTTCGCCGCACGCATTGAACCTCCGGACTCTATCGCCTATAGAGGATTATCGCAGTATAGCGCGTACGTTCACGCCGTATATGTATAAGTTGACCGCGCTTTGAAACAGCTGTCGAAGATCGCAAGTTGGGAAACAAAATAGCACTGCAGCTTGAAGACCGTTATTTGAAGATCGTATCCTGAGAGTGTGCGGAGAATGATTAGGTCAGTCCAATTATTGCTCCCACCTCATTAAGATTTCGCCCTATTCGCCCCCCTATGATGCGGCCACGTACCCAATAATAATTTCACCCACCACGTGTTGGTGCGATCAACAATGTATGTAAAGGTTCTTGTAATACAAACAGTAAAGAGACTCAACATTGGTAATAAAAAATAAATAAACTATGATGATATATTCATAATGTGCTAGATTTCTATAAAGTTATGTTGTAGGGGGTTAACAACATGTATATTAAATTACTAATGTATGACCTCCGTGTACTATTCATGATTATTTTTTTATTTTTGATAGAACTCCCGTTTATAGGTTATTATTGTTTAAATGTTGGTCATTTCTGATTATATATTACATTTGATCATTTTCCAATCCCCATTGATCTAAAAAAAATCCAGATTTTGCCGGATCTCTATTTTGGATAGAGGTATGAATAATATGTGTGTAAACAGTGATTCCTTATCTTAACTTATTTGTCCCAGTTGTTTTGTGTTGACTTACATCTATACCTGGTTTTGCCGAGGCTTTTTTCGCCAAAAAAATTGTTATTTCATCTGTTAATCACGGCGAAGACCGTTTTTTAAATTTTACTGTTCTTAGTGGCGCATGCACATCATAGAGGTCAATAATATGTTTCGTAAAAATTGCACCTTTTCGTCGATTGATTTGGCCTCAAAAAGGGTGGCCCAATTAATATTGGCGGCATCTTTACAAGTCCTTACCGTTTTATTTTCCTCTGTATTTATGCTTATAAAATTGCGTTGCAGAAGAACTCTCGACTTATCTTTGGGTGAACGAATATTATAGGACAGGAAGATGAGATCATGGTAAGAAACGGCATCAGCAGGACATTGACAAAACTCCGTAATAAAGTTGGAAGAAGAAACAAGTATTAGTTTAAGAAATGAAGAGATAGTAATTGGGCAGTGGTGTGTAGGAAGCAGTGGTAGTGGGTTGAGATTACAGGAATTAACCATATATTGAAACCGGGATGAACGAGAATATTGCTTTACGAGGCAAGTGTTAAAGT
>JAOCPS010581026.1:0-11167 GCA_025505425.1 Graphium colonna | reverse complement strand
TACCCCACACGATAGGGTAGGTAAAAAAAAATTGTTTTCGTTGTATGGGAGGAGGGGTGAAAAAAAAATATTTAACTTTATTTTAAAAACCATTCTTCGGATCTTCAATATACACCTCTCCACCAATTTTCGTGACAATCGGTGCAGAAACGGCGGAGTACGAGCGTGGACGGACAGACGGATAGACATGACGAAACTATAAGGGTTCTTAGTGGACTATAGAACCTTAAAAAGAATCAATTTTATCGCATAGAGAACGCTGGAAGGCTTTCGAATAACTACTTGTGTAAAGAATTGTAATAACGTTAGATTTTAAATAGTTGCAAATCATGTCTTTGTAATCTCCAGGCTTTTGGCAAAAGTGAAGTAAGCTGGTTTGCGAATTAAGGTATCTTAATAATATGGTGAAAATTTAAGTGATAAAAAAAAGAAACAAAAAAAACATTGGAGTCTGACTGTGGATGTAGCAAAAGTCTAGGTGCTTCGAAAATTAATATTAAAATGGGATCGTGTAATGTCAGTTAAATAGCTGGTGTATATATAAGTCTCTGTCAAAACTGCTATCATTATTTACTAAGGTAATTCATAATGAACTCCAATATAATATACGACTTAGCTTGCAGTGGGGAGTGACGAGAATTAATTGTTTTGTATAATTTTTGTATATTTTATATCACAACTACGTTTTTAACAATTAATCAATAGTCTACTAAGTTTTCCACCCGTAATTAACCGTGTAGGGAGTAGGCAATAGTATTTTTAACTGACTTAAAAAAAATGAGGGTTTCAATTCGGAAGTGTGTGTCTTTTATGTATTTCCGAGTAAAACGCCATTTTTCTTTACCTCAAACAATATATTTTCAGATCAGTCCTAAAAATAATAAAAATAGTTTAGCAGTTTGTTTTTGTAATCAGTATAACGGAAAAAAACATGTCCCGCATAAAAGTACATATCTCCGAATTTAGATAGTCGGTTTTTTGTAATTATTTCACAGTAAATAAATAAATAATATCCTCCTGACCGAATTACGGCCACGGTGACAAACAAGTACGCAGGAGATATAATAGTGCACAAGTGTACGCGCAAACACAGGTGCACTTTCTGTTTCTTTACTCTCTTAGCTATATAGGGCCGAATTTTTACATGCCAATCCGACGCAAGGATAATTTTAGGTAATCAAGTCCGCCCACATTGCCCTAATCCAACCAAAACAACAACACAAACTTATTAATCTTCTACGAGATTAGAACCCACGACTCGTCTTACAAAGCAAGGCCCATACCACTAGGCTATGGAGGCATTGGGACAGTTTTGAAAATAACGTCGCAGCAAAAATGCACTAATCCTCGCAAATCATACCTACTCGTAGATACGACTTAACCTTGCAGGAGGCCGCGGATAAGAGTGGCCGCGGTGCGTCTGACACCGGCTTACGCTGCGGGGCTTCGGCTAGACGGGGGCTAATTGTCGTCTGCCCCATTGTATCGGGATGAATGCTAAGCGCCTGCACGTCTACGATGACGGCCCTCCATGACGTAAGACCACGTGTAATATTACTAGCTAGCTGTTGCTAGCATCGAAAGCAGGTTCGGTAAAAAATCTTAAGATGTCAAACACTAGACAGCCATTATTTTCACAGAAAGTAAACACCTGACTTAATCAATGTAAACAAATACTCAAATCAGCATAGCTGGGCTTTTTTATTAAGATTTCATCATCAAATCCTGATCTGATGATCAAAAACTACCTGCTTAGTGTAAAATGATAATTTAAAAAAATAACAGTCTAATTTTAAATGTCCCACTGCTGAGATAAGGCCCCCTCTAGAACAAGGTTATTGGGCATAGTCCACCACGCGTCCCCAGTATGGATTGGTGGACTTCACAGATCTTAGAAATATTATTTCATAGATATGCTGGTTTTTCATGATGTTTTCCTTCACCGCTTGACAATTTCATTTGGTGCCGGAATAAGGGTTTGAACTCAGGTTCACCTCGAGTACAGAATTGAAGGTAGGCGCCCCGACACTGAGCTACCATGGCTCCTATTACTAGCTAGTTTGGTAAAAATTTACTGTGAAGGACGTCAAACACGAGACAGACATTATTTTCACGGAAAATCAAAACCTGACTTTAGTAACGATAACACATATTCAAATCGGCATAACTGGGCTTTTTTAATAATTCATCATCATCTGGCCTGATGACTAAAGAACCACCTTGACAGTGTACGATGGTAATTAAAATGCATTTTCCGAATTCACTCAGCCCAGTCGTAGAGAAATCTAGAAACATGGATAAAAAGAAAAAAAATCCAACATATAGACAACATCTTTTTTTTAAACCAGTCCAAAAGTCAGTCAAGTCAGCCTAACCAAGAGTTCTATATATGAAATAAATCGGACGTCTAGTTTTAGCGATTAATCTTATAAAAATTCTTTCAGTTTTGCGTAGCCCAGCATCCAGGATCAAGCAGATTTTTTGACCAATTAATTTATATGCGCTGCGTTAATGGTTAAAGTTATGACGCTACTGTCATATACTTTTTTATTGAAAGGAAGACAAACGAGCAGACGGTTCACCTGATGGTAGTCGATCCCGTCGCCATAGATGCATACAACATCCGGAAAGTCACGAGTGCGTTGTCAGCGTGGGAAATTGGATAGAATAGGTTTATTGTATAGGATGGGTCGGGATTAAGGATTTGGATGGGACAGAAGGGAAAAAAGTAAAGGGAATAAATGGCCATTCGGCATCTCCAAAAGTCATGCATACTTTATTTTATGCCGAATATAAAGAGCGGTGGTACTTCTGCGGGCAAGCGCGGCCGTAAAGTGCAGCAAAAGCCGTGAAAAGATGTTATGCATGTATAACGAAGTTATCTCTATTAAGAAGATGTACAAAATCCGTAATAGCATACGAGTATGTCTTTATTTTAGGTTGCTCCTTTTTTGTTATATTAAAGAGTCTCCGATTTCTCTTTCTGTCATTTTATGTGACGTAGGTAAAATTGCACGAGTTAGCTAGTTCTTGAATAAAATTGAACGTTTCTTGAGACTATAAAGTTTTAATTAAATTAATTAACGGATTTTACCGCTTTTAAAACAGTCGATATTCAAAAAGCCTCGATTTTAAGAGGCTATTACATCAACTCAAGACATAAAATTTTTTCAACTGCCTCCATATCATCCTGAGTCAACCATGAAACCACAAACCTAAGTAAACCATTAAAAATTATATTACTATTTATAATGTTAAACAAAATCTAACAGTAATAATTAAATGAAATTGATGCTGAGAAGAATGAGGAAGAGTGAAGAATACTTAACGACACTTTATCTGAAAGAAAAACGTGTGTGATCGGGATGCCCGATAGAAGTGATAACTTAAATTAATATAAGTAAACTTGACAAAAGTTTAGGTCATATTAATATGATAATAAAATAAGAGGTTATTTATTAATAAAATATTTTATTGATTATAAAAAAAAAAACGTCTAGCGCTGTGGGTTACATTGAGAGAGGAAGAGCCTGGCTAACGCCACCGTTTGCTTGAGAGAAAGAGAAGCCAGACAGACAGGCGTTGTAATGCGTTACGTAACGAAGCAATTTACCCTCTCATAACATATCACTTCAAAAAGATTTCATAATTTATCTTGCGAATCTGAAAAATCGTTATAGGATTTGTCCATCAGTAATACAGGGTAACGTTCGATAATTTGTAATAATTCAGTTGTTTTTGACTGACATTTCTATGTAAAGAAAACATGGTGTTGACTGTACTGCTTGTCATGCACACACGGCGTACACACGGCACACATCTACGTAAACTTTACGCACAAATAAAACCGCGCCGAGATGTATCGAAATATGTATAAAAAAAATAATCGAACATTATTGACACTTTTTCTTCGGTTAATAGTAAACAACCATTCTTTTCTCGGCCTATGCTTATTACGGAGCTCTAGCGGTTTAATAACTCTTATGAAGCATTTCCCTTTAGCGAGATGGATAGTATGAGAGCTTTTAATTCAATGGAAGCTGTATGGAGTGCTCCTGATCGTTATCTGACCTCAAAGCTCTCCGGCTATCTCTACCGTCGACAAACACAGCTAGCTAACATTTTTACCCCGTCTCCCATTATTACGGACCACTTCAACTGGGATCTGTTTTATGGCGTTTTGTTCTGGACTGCCCATTACACCGAACTGATTTTTTTATTTTAGGAAGCTATATATAAACATTTCAGTTTAGGCAGAAAATACAAAACTTGAAATTTTTGTTATTTCTATATGCTTATTATTAAGCTTTTTTGATGTTAAATTGAAAGTTGTATTTGTACCGCCTCCATAGCCTAGTGGTATGTATGAGCCCTTGCTTTGTAAACCGAAGGTCTTGGGTTCGAATCTCGTGAGATAGCAATAACTTTATGTTGTTGTTTGTTGGTTGGATTAGGGCAATGCGTGCTGATCATCTGATTTCCTGAAAAGAAAGATGATCCATGCATCGGATGGGCATGTAAAAAGTCGGCTTTACAACCTGTTTCCGAGGGAGTCAGCATTCGTTTCCGAAAAGATGGCAGTCTGTTTAATTCAGCTAGACTTAAGGCGCGTACCAAAGTCCTATACGCAATGATCTCCGAGATCATGCGGACGACTTGTGTTTCTTGGCAGAATCCTCGCAGGGCCTTCAACTGCTAATATTTGTTTTTCGTCTAGCTTGTGGCAAGTTTGGCCTGAAAGTCAGTGTCAAGAAGACTGAAGAAAAGTCCTTGGACACACATGGTCACGAGCCACTAGCCATAAAGCTTGATGAAGATGTGCTGAAACAGGTCGATAGATTTCGATATCTGGGGAGCACTCTGACATCTAAGCGTGACCTTGATGCTCAGATCAACAGCAGGATTAGTGTAGCATCTGTCGTATTTGGAAAGCTGCGTGCCAAGGACTTCTGCTCACACGACCTTAAGCTAGCAACCAAGGTATTAATTTACATAGCTATTGTACTGCTAAATCTACTGTACTCCTCTGAGTCGTGGTGTGTGGATCGTCACCACTTACGCACGCTAGATCGTTTTCACCTTAAATGCATCCGTACCATTATGAAGATCAGATGGATTGAGTGCGTAATACTGAAGTTTTGCGACGAGCCAATGAAGTTGGCATTAAGGCCTACTTAATGCGTTGGCAGCTTCGGTGGTGTGGTCACGTATCTCGTATGACGGAGGAAAGGGCGGCGAAGCGCATCTTTTATTCTGAATTAGAAGAGGACAAGCGAAAACGTGGTGGACAGCTCCTTCACTATAAAGATGTCCAGAAACGGCACATGAAAATATACGACATGGAGCCCTCTCAGTGGGAAGATTTGCCAGCACAGCGCCCAGAATGGCGAGACACTGTAAAGAGACGAGTCCGCGAATTTGAGAATCAGTGTAAAACCGACCTTGATGCGAAACGCGATGAACTTAAACCTCGTCCTCCCACCACCATCAACTATAATTACCACAAAAGCGTCCTCACGTGCCCTTATTGTGTGCAAGGCTTCGTTGCGAATATCGATTATATTAGCCATCTCCGGGCGTATGAGCGCCGAACCAACTAAGAGTAGATGTAGTCGCCATGGCCGAAATCGGTTGGAAGGATCATCGAATAGTCAGCGTTACGCCTCATCTCTCTCCGATGGTGTTGGATATCCGCCCCATCGGGCTTTGAGAGTTGAGTAATACAGAGTGCACCTGTGTCTGCACGTAAACTTGTGCACTATAATATCTCGTGCGAAGTTGGCTGATCTTTGTAAATGTTTGACCGCGATAATAATTTTAAAACATATTTCACAAATAACAAAACAAAAAAATTGTTTGTAATTAATGGTTCATATCTTATAGTTTTTAACTGATTTCCAAAAATAAGGAAGTTCAGAATTCAGATGTTTTTGTGTTTTTCTATATTCACGCGTCATAATTCGCAAATTGATTTAAAGGATTTGTTTTGTGTCTGAACATATATACTTCCGAAATAGTCTCATGTAATTTTCAGATAAATCAGTTTTGTATTTATTTTCACTTTCCTACTAAACATTATTTCCTTTTTCCCTGTAAGTTGGATTTTAACATTTTGAATAATAATCTATTCAATATCTACTTATTAAAATAACGCTGTCTGCTTTATGCTATTAATAAAGCTGTGTGCACAAACGTTTGTACCTTTACACGTCTCTTTACCCTTTAACAATGTTTGCTGATGTCACATATTAATCTCGTTCCAGATCATTCCTGCTGTTGCCCTACTTCCCTGGAAATATATGTTTTATTTCCAGTATATATTTATTCGCGTTGATATATTGTGCAATGTGCAAAATATTGTGTAACATGGAAGTTTGTTATTATCCTATCAATTAAATAAAAAATGGCTCAAAAACATTAATTCACATTTGCTATTCATAGTATAATTATTTAAGAAATAAGGCTTCTCCTTGTACTCTTTTATATTTATTTTATTTAATTTTTTTGGCATGCAATAAAGAATATTTATTCATTACTATGCAAAGGAAAGGGAATCCTATGCCCAGAAGTGGGTTCGAAAAGGCTGTTAAAGCTATTATGAACTTTATGCAAAGGTGAGTAGTTGCTAAAACCATAAAAAAGTTAAGTTTAAGATCTCTTGATTTAGTACTTGCACTAGTGGTAAACTGGCTCTTCCTAAAATAATCAAAAGTCCTGTCTTGGAATACCATCGATTTTCAGTTCTTGTTTCTCAGTTGAGTTAGGGATAATAACTGATAATCCAAGTTTGAAAACTAAAAGCATCCATGTTTTGCATAGATATTACACGACTTTGTACACGCATTGAATGCATGCGTGACCCTGCGCCGGAGGTCTTTGTGTTGAGTCGGATGTCGATTTCATCAGACTACGATTATAAAGAAAGAGATGCAAGACATTACTTCTATATAAGATTTCTGCTAGGATCCAACTCAGCACACATATGGATAATTTTATACCGATAAATCGGTGAATGGCAAATGAAACTTCTTCTAAGTCACTCTTGGCAGTGTGGTCGTGGTCATGTTTTGGTCGGAACTAGTGCCACCGATATTAGAGATACGACGCTATGGTGCTCTATTTTAGCGAAGAGAGAGTTGCCATTTATTCTGGAATGAAACTTAAGCTTATGTTGTTGATTACTACGATATTTACCTAAGATAGTCTAAATATTAAAAATACACAAAAATTTAAACGTTTGACTTTGTTAGTCATAAAAGCTTGGACAGCTAAGGAGAAACAGATAGATAGATAAGCAAAAAACGAAACATAAGATTGTAATACTTTATCGAATGTTCGTTCGGTGGCGAATAAACCCAGTTAGATTCATTACGTGACGGTGTAAATTGCGTCTAGCATGCCTCGACTTCCAGTATCCGCAAACATTTGCAGCGCAGCCTCTTGTTTGTCCGCTCGCCGGCCTGTACTCTTTGCTTCACCGCTCGTGAGAGGACTGCGTGTATCCACCATAAAAGTACATTCAGTTCGATTCAAGTTTAATTTAACGGCCGAACTGTTGACTTCTTCGGCCTTGGTTGAGGGTCCAATACCCTCATACGAAATGGTATTAAATCATTTACATTGAGGCTTGTGCAATGCCATTGATACTGCGATAGTCTCTTTTACAAGGTGGTAGAGCATAACATCTTTGCACAGTTTTTGCTGCGCTGATACGGCCGCGCTTACCCAGGTAAGTACCACCGCTCTTTACAAAGTCAGCATAAAATAAAGTATGCATTTGTCGGATGGCTATTCCTACTCTTTCATCTCCCCATTCCTTTTCCAACAAATCCCTAATCTCGACCCGATCCCAACGACTCAACCTGTTCTATCCAATTTCCTAGAGCGGCAATGCACTCGCGACCCTTCGGATGTCATGTATGTCCATGGGCGACGATATCACTTAACATCAGGTGAACCGTCTGCTCGCTTGTCTTCCTTCTTATAAAAAAAGTCTTTTATACGAGAACAAGGAAGACTGTTGGTAATCAAGTAAAGGTAGGCTGTTAGTTTCATAATTAAAAACATGTCAAGCCCGGCTAGCCTATTTTCCCGACCGCCATTACTCCGATCGACCATATAAAAATTAGACCAGTGCCTCAAATGATCATTAACATGGTTATAAATAAAAGGGAAACTAGACTAAGGATGAACATCAATCTTGAAGTGAAAAAGGATAACTTTTCTTTTTTTTTTCTTTGAAATTTTTTCTTATATATCAACAAATTTTTCGGTTAGCATGTAAGCCGCAAATATATCTTTATTTTTAAAACCAAATTCTGTGTGTTTTATAAATTTAACGTATTTTGTTTTTATTTATATATTCTATATATAGGTTTTGTTAACTTTGGAAGCGTCAATGACCGTATCTTTTGCCACAGCTTCAAAATACTGCAAATCTTAATGTATAAAAGTAATTTAACTGAATTTCTTTACGCGTTTTGAAAAAGGATCTTTGCATATAGATGGTTAATGAGAGTCACATGACATATTTTTTACCCACAGAACCATTAAAACTTTAGATTCTGGTAGATAAATAAACCCACCAAGTATTTTTCAAACAATTTCTTTCTGCAGTTGTAGAAGAGCTACGCGCTTACCCGTGATCTTTCTCATTCATAATAACAGCGGGATTTGTAAGGAGTCTTCCATAAATCGCGTTTTCAGTTAGCGCCGAGTTTACAGCCCGCGGATTTAAAATGTCCATGTAGCAAATGTCTACGACGATTCTTTCTCACGGCATCTCGCGTGGAACATCACTGCCATCTTAGCGGAGAAATTGTCTCAAGTTGTAACGTGTAGCGGATAATTTAAGCCGAAAATTGTTAACATATAATATGTAACAACATAACTTTCTGGGTTGCCGGATGGCAAACTTTCCATTTCCTTTTCCCACTCCTTTCCCTTCCAAATCCTTAATTAGGATCAGAATGTTGTGTGTGTCCATGAGCGACGGGTTTGTTTAACTTCAGTTGCCACTTCACCTTTGTCATTCTTTCTATTTAAAAAAATCGTTTTGCATGTCCAGGTTTTAAGGAACGATTTAAATAGTTTCGTCTGGAAATATCGAAAATATTTTTAACAATCATATTTATGTCATAAACACATTAGTTCAAAGTTTCGTAGTTAATTATTTGCCAAATACGTTTAACTTCCGTATGAACATGAAATTTCTTTATTATTAATGCCACTTTTTTCACCTGTTTATCTTTCAAATATCGGTTGTAATTAAACATAATTTTATTCCTTCTTTTAAACGATTAATATTTTTCGATAATGTGAGAAATCACCTCGACCTTCATGAATTATGGAAGGCATTAAGTGTTTCTACTTATGCAAAGATCATAATCACACATAACAATAAATACGTAGACGATACTTTATTGCTTATATTAAAGTAGGTATAGTCAAATAACTAAAACAAAATTTTTAAACTAAATGTTTGTAAGGATGGCAATATCGCTATCCCTAGCAAGCAACCCTATTGGATACGAGAAGTAAAATAAATAAATAACACAGTTTTTAGAATTTAAAAAAATCCTTGAAGCAGGTATATTACAGCATCGCCGCCACTTCACACTTGGACCTCCAAGTCTCTCGCAAGTAAAAGTTGCTATTTTTCCCCATCTTAAAGGCTTCTAATATCCCGGTCCCCCGCCTTGGGCCCGTTGTCATTTGTCTGCTGCTCCGTAGGCAAACTTTGCCTCGATGTTTGAAAGCACTACATTATATCCGAGCCTCTTCATCGTCTTCGCCTACTTGGATAGGGATGTATATCGAGTCACAAGAATTTTATCGATAAGTACAAACATTCTTTTAGTTGTATACAATCCTATAGAAAGCTCTCTTAGTATAATTTTACCTTTATAAAGTCGGCATAAAATAAAGTGTGCATGACTTTTGGCGATACCGGCCATACCCATTCCTTTTTCCCCTCCAAATCCTTAATCCCGACCCCATACTATCCAACAAATCTATCCTACGCAATTTTCTAGGTTGACAACGCACTCGCGACTCTCCGTATGTTGCGTGTGTCTGTGGGCGACGGGATCGCTTACCATGCTTGTTTGTCTTCCTTTCCATAAAAAATACTTAAAAAAATATTTGATGATTTAAATCATGTTAACAAATGCCAAGATTTTAAGAACATTTCAACCAAACCACAAGCCTTGAATAAAGAGCACGGACTTATAAAGAACAAGACTAATTCAATTAAGAAAGGTGTTTGTTTTTTAAATTGGAAGAATTTGGATGTCTTCCTAGTCTCCACCCACTTGGGATGTTATCATCATTAAAATTATAATTTTGTAAGTTTTTTACGACTTGTACACGATGGAAGTTATTATAAGCACTTGCTATGTTGATCGATACAAAAAATAGTTAAAAATTTGACGGATATATACCGTGACAGAAAATGCTGAAAATTCGAGAGATAAAATTATAAATTAAACCTTACTAAGTCTAGAAAAACTACATGTTACATTCAAGTTAACTCAAAACGAAATTCGTTAGAACTATTATTACAAAATTCTTTTAAGTCACATTAAAGGATGTCGACACATTTTTAATTCTATCTGTCATCCATTCAAATTAATGAAAAAATGCTGGGTTTTCTGGAAATGTTTGAACTCTTTACTACTCTTTAATTCTTTTTTTGTAATGTGCTGTACGAAACTCAATATTGATGCAAATTATAGGATGTCGATACATTTTTCATTCGTCCAAACATCACTAAAACAAGTGGCACTAACTGCACACAGGATTTATTTTTAATACCCCACATTTAAACTGGTATAAGACAGACACATAGAGCAGCGGGCAAGGGTCCAAAAATGTTTATGTCCATTTGTAGCATCCAAGAATTATGCTTTTCTTTTGTCATCACATTAACCGTAACGTACAAAGAAACATGTTGCGGTACAAATTGCTGAAAATTTCTTTTTAGAACGTTTAAAGTATTATTTATTATGATCTAGATATATAGTAATAATGTATATAACTTTTTTTTTATGGAAAGGAAGACAAACGGGCAGACGGTTCACCTGATGGTCAGTGATCCCGTCGCCCATGGACACACGCAATATCCGGAGAGTTGCGAGTGCGTTGTCAACCTGGGAAATTGGATACA